>JAPKIE010000006.1:960034-1097988 GCA_026725045.1 Vanrija sp. TS_01
GTGTGGCGTGTGTGGATGGCGTGTTGCGACAGCCAAGTGTCGTGATATGAACTCTATCTAGAAGAGGCCGTCCAACCCCAACCCACTCAACATCAACAATGTCAACAACCCCGTCCCGTCCTCCCCGCCCCTCGTCATCAGACGTGCATACACGTCTATTTCCACACATCACACACAGCACAGCGCAACGTTCGTCCGGCAGAACGTGCGGGGCCCGCAGGGCGGGACGTCCGTCCCGCGCCACTGGCAATGTCGAAACGCTGACCGTCCCACTGACGCCACGGCAGCGTTTCAAGCGAATGGCTGGCAAGGCGTGTCAGTTGGTGGGCAATCGTGCTCTGACATGCTTGTCCCGTAAGCATGCTTGATGCGTCTCTGCATACCGGACGGCCAGCGCACGCAGCATGAACGCATCGCCAAGCATGCACACACGCGTGCCAAGCAGCAGCTCGCAGCACACCCCACGCCTATAAGCGCACCCGTGCCAGAGGCAGCGCCACCACGACACTCAACGACACAATGAAGCTCGCCCCCATCGTCCCCCTCCTCCTCCTCCCGCTCGCTGCCGCGCGCCCGGTGCGCACCGAGCGGGGCGAGCTCGCTGCTGCTCTTGAAGCGCGCGACGCCGCCGTGCTCCTTTACGCGCGGGCTACGGGGCAGAAGGGCGCCGACGGCGCTAACGGCAAGGACGGCAAGAGCGGGGACGCGGCGCCTGCTTCCGACGACACCGGCCGCGGTGCGGACGGCAAGGATGGAGACTCAGGCGACGGCGCCGCCGACCACGCCGACAACACGCCCAACGCGAACGCTGGGCACGCGGACACCGCAGACAACACGGCCAGCGGGAACACCGGCAAGGCGGGGGCCAAGGGCGCCGACGGGGCTCCGGGCAAGTCTGGGTCTGCGGCTGCTCCTGCTCCTGCTCCTGTCAAAGCCGCCGACGGGGCCAAGGGGGCTGATGGCCAGCCGGGCAAGTCGGCGCCCGCTGTGAAGCCCGCGTCCAAGGGGGCTGATGGCAAAGCTGGAGGCGAGGCCAAGGCTGGAGGCGAGGCGAAGTCCGGCGCCCACGGCAAGGCTGGCTCTCCAGGCAAGTCTGGGGCCGACGGCAAAGCTGGTTCTCCGGGCAAGTCTGGGGCCGACGGCAAAGCTGGGAGCGATGGTAAAGCTGGCTCTGCTGGAGCTGCGGGCAAGCCTGGGGCCGACGGCAAGTCGGGCTCCTCTGGGAGTGCCGGCAAGTCGGGCGCTGATGGCGCCGACGGACAGCCGGGCAAGGCCGCGCCTGCTCCTTCTGCTCCGAAGGGGGGCGACAAGGGAGCTGATGGGAAGCCGGGGTCCTCGGGCAGTGCTGGGAAGGCCGGTGCCAACGGCGCCAAAGGCGCTGATGGCAAACCGGGCTCTTCTGCGTGAGCTGTACCTCAGCCCGCTCGAGTTACCAGCGCTTCGTACACGTTTCCTGTACTGCATTAGCTCCTACACCGTGGTTGTTGTATGCCCCTGTGTGCTGCCGATCCGCGTGCACACATACACAGATGCACCTGTCCACACCGCCACACGGCCCGTGCGCTGGGGCGACACACTGCACTGCACAATGACCTCAGCGACGCAGACTCACGCTCACACACCATGACACGTCTCTAATGTCCACAGCCCCAACTACCTTCGTTCTCTTTTTGCTGCTGCTGTGTATGCTCTCCGCCGGGGCGCAGGACGCCCTGGCGGAGCCGCTGGCGTCGGTGCCGCTGACGCCGACGCTGTCGCCCTCCTCCTCCTCGACCGCCCTCCTCGAGCAAGTGCCGCAACCGACTCTCCCAGTCTTCAGTTCGGCCAACGCCTCGACACTAGCGGGTGACGGTATCCCCCTCAGCACATCATGCGCGCCCAACGTCACGACGACGGCGGCGACGAAGACGTTCCGCCCGCTGGTTCCGACCGCGCCGAGCGCCATGCCGGACCCACGGAATGCGACGCTCGTCACCAACTGGGCACCAAGCACCACAGCCACGCCGGCGTCGACGGCAGCGCCCACGCCCTCGACCCCGCCTACCTGGCCCCCACCCGGCCCCTCGTCCCTCCCCCCGCCGCCCATCACCCCGCCGAACACAGACCCCGTCGTCTTCGTGTACCCGAACGGCAGCACAACCTGTGTGTAGCGCGCGTGGGGGCTGCTGCCTGGCTAACACACTCGCTCGCCGCAGGGACGCTCGAACGCCGGCACGCCCACGTCACGCTCTCGCGCGGCCTCGACACCGCCGCAGACCTGTACCTCGCGAACGCAAACCACACGCCCACGACACGGCCGTACCTCTTCCTGCTCGCCGGTGCAGGTGAGTGCCGCCTGCCTGCTGCCGCCTTGTTGACTGCTAACGCCACGCCCAGTGCCACCGGGCACGACGCGCGTACGCTTCCGCACCAGAGGCATCACCCCGGTCGCCTCGGGCGCCGGGTACACCGTGTACTTTGCCGACGCGGCAGCCGTCGCGGGCTTTGAGCGTGGGTATCCGAGTGACACGGCGAGCGCTGACCAGCAGCGGTGCTGGTCAAGTCCGAGCCCTTCTCCATCCTCGGACGCGGGGTGGACCCGCCGTCCGTCGCGGCCGCCGCGCAGGACTCGTGGGCCTCATCGGTCCGCGTTCCCGCTGTAGCGTGCTTCGGGATCGCGCTGGTCGCGTGTGTATTCTAGTCGAGTGCAGAGCCGTAGCGGTCTCTGCTGTGGACAGTAATGCATGAATAGCACATAGTCCCTGGGTGCCGGCGTCGCCCGGAAGCATCCTGCGGCCGATAATAGATAAGTTGGCCCGACTCGCTCGGCAGGCTGAATTCAAAGCCGGCCGTGTGCCACGCGCTGCGCGCTGCGTGGCCCGGCGCCACCTTTGTGCTCGAGGGCCCCAGCGGCTGCGGGCGGCGCCCGCGGCGCGCGCGGCGCGGGCCACGGCGAGCGCGCGAGCAGATCGCGCCCACGCGCGGGCAACCAACAGGCGACAAGCGACGCCAGAAGCGACACACACCGCACTCATGCATTGATAATGCACAAAGTGACCCACCACCGCTCCTCTTGACACACTAGACACCGACACCAACACGACCACAGCCATGGCGGCCCTCGCGCGCTCGGCACTGCTGATGGTGCTGATGGCCGCGAGCGCGGCACACGCGCTCGCGCTCACAAACCGCAACCTCACGACCTTCCTCTTCCCCGCCGCGGGCGAGTACTGTGCGTTTGTGTACGCGTGCCCAGCTGACGACCGCAGGGGTGCTCGGCGCGCAGAACTCGGCCGTCTGGCGCAGCGTCAACGTCTCGACCGACCTGTTCATCACCAACCCGTTCGTCGGCGCCTTTGTGTCCCCTGTCCTTCTGTCCTCGAACTGTGCGTGTGCGCCGCCGCGAACACGCTGATCCCACGCAGCGCCGCCGCAGTGGATGTCCATCGACATCCCGAGGAACAACAGCATTGTGTCCCGCGCGCCGCCGGCAACAGGGTACACGCTGTTCCTGACCACCGCCGGCGTCGACAGCGGTGAGGCCGCTTGTTGCTCGCGTACGCTGACTCCCCAGACGTTATCGCGGTCTCGGGTCAGTTCGAGATCAAGCCCTCGGGCACGACACCCCTCTCGCCGCAGTACACTCGCCGGCCTTTTAGCGGGGCGTCGTCGAAAACGGGCGCCGCCGGAGCAGGCGCGGCGCTCGGCGCTGCCGCCGCTGCTGCTGCCGCGGCCGCCGCCCTCATCTAGCCGCTGGCCGGCGCCTATAATGTAGCGTTGTACGCATGTAACATATGTCTCTGAGGCGGTGCGGCGTCGGCGAAGCGGGCAGGCCCACGGCACGAGCATGCCCCCCGTCCACCTCGTTGTGAGATCCCGCCAGTCCCTTTGCAACCTCCACCGCCAGCCCCCGACCTCGTTTCGTACGACTCCCACAGTGTCGTGTCAACATCACACATATACCCACTCCGACCCAAATGCGACTAACACTACTCTCGTTTCTTCTCTTCCCGCTGCTCGCGTCGGCGCAGAGCTCGACGTCGGGCGGCAACGGCGGCAACGGCGGCAATGGCGGCAACGGCACGGCGACGGACCAGCCCGCGCCCACGAGCAACGGCGGCGGCGGCGGGGGTAACAACACCGCCCCCGCGCCATCATCGGGCAACTTCACGCTCAGCCCGAACGGCACGCTCTCGCTCAACGGCACGGCGCTGCCGACGCCCACGAACGGCACGTTCGGCAACCACACGACGGCGCCGAGCAGCACCACCAGCGCCATCTCGACCATCAACACGACGCTCCCTTCCCCCGGCAAGACGAGCAACGGCATCGCCATCACCTGGCCCGGATCGTCAGACTACTGTGAGTCGAGTGAGCGGCGGGGTGTGCTGCGAAGCGTGCAGGGGAGGGGCAGAAGCGTGCAACAGCTAAAGGGTCGGGCATGCGTCGACGGCGCCCGGTCCCCGGCTGCTCACTTCGCGCCGCGAGTCTTTCCGTTCCTGCGGCTTGCCTTAACCCGCACACCGCACACCAGCGCTCGCTCCGCTCCCAATTCCTCGACGCCGTTGCTAACACCCCCAGGGGTGCAGTCGGGCCACTCGGTCGTCCTGTGGAACTGGGACACGGGCGCCGGCGCCCCAGACCCCAGCACCGAGGTCACCTTCCTGCTCGTGAACCGCGATCTCGCCGTCTCGCGCAACAGCTTCGGCGTCTACACCCTGCCCGGTGGCAACCAGTCGTTCTACGCCGGCGTACCGACAGCGTAAGTCTCACGCGGTGGCGTAGTGCCAGGCTGCTGTGCTTCTCCGTGGCTGGCCAGTGCTGACCCTCTCGCAGGCAGGCCGCCCCCGGCTGGATGGTCATGATGGTCGACAACAAGGACATCAGCCGTAAGTGTCCCGCTACTCAACCTCAGCCCTGCTCACGCCCGCACAGACGTCTACGCCACGTCCCAGTTCTTCGAGATCAAGTTCCGCGGGTTCGCAGAGAAGCTGCCCCCGCCGTACAACTTCACGCCGAAGAGCGACGCCGCGCCGCTCTTCTCGGGCGCCACGGCCGTGATCGGCGCCGCTGTCGCGCTGCTCGCTGGCGTCGCGGTGGCATAAACAGTGAGCTACGGCTGCTAGCGAATACGAGCAGGGCCACCGCGCCGACGCCACCTGCGGGAGCGACCACACGGGACAGCACCGCCACCAGCATGACACCGGACATTACATCTTGTAGACTATATAATACTGCATGGTACGTACTTTTCCAACGCGACATTCTCCGCCTCTGTAAGGCCCATTGCACTCTGCTTCCAAGCCTCGTCTCTAGCCGCTCTAGACGAGGAGCACGGTGCCGGCGAGCACACCCGCGGCGCTAACGAGGACCGTGACACCTGCGGCTGAGGGCAGCGCCACGCGGCGGCCAGCCGCACTACTAAGCGTAGGCCTGGTCCAGCCGGAAGGGTCAGCCTTGATCTCAAACTGCTCCGACACAGCCCAGATGTCGGACGCATTGCTGGAGGAGATGAGCACCGCAACGAACCCGGTGCCGGGGACGACATCGGCGTTGGCCATGAACACATCGCCGGAGAAGGTCACGCTGGTGTTGTGCATTAACGGGTTGAGGCCGACGTAGAGTGCGAGGAGATTGTTGGAGATGGCGGGCGACGACGCAGGCCCAAGCATCGAAGCGTTAGTGTGCGCGAGCCAAAGCTGGAACTCGGAGAGGGTGAAGTTGAGGCTGGACCCGTAAGGTGACAGCGGCGTCCACTCCGCCTTGTTGATGTTGCCGGGGCCCTTTGTCCCTGCAGTGTGTTAGCTAAAAGCAACCCATGGCTAGCCAGTACGCACAGCCCGCCGTCGCGTTCGGGGTTATGAAGGTGACGCCTTTCTGCACGGCGACAGGGAGCGCGGTAGACCCCGGCGTGCCAGGCCGAATATTGTCAGTCCGCGTCGGATAAGGGGGCCCGCCTTTGATGGCTGACGGGGCCGGGGAGCTGGAGGCGCTGGTCACCGCACCGGCGGACTGCGCGGCAGCGAAGGGCGTGGCGAAGAGGACGAGAGCAGCGGTGAGGAGACGCATGGTGGTGCGATGGAGGATGGAGGGGGAGGAAGCGGGTAGGGTAGTTGGGTGCGGCTTGTATTTGAGTGAGCCACCGCGCGGTGCACTGGATCGCCGCGCCGCCACAGGGCCGCAGCTAGCCAAGACAAACAGGAAACCGGCATCTTCGGCGCGTCATTAACATTACAAACATACTAACCAAATCACAAATGACGCCACGGACGGGCTGTAAATACTGCATAGTGCTTACTCTGCCCACGCGACACCGCTCTGCTACCATGGCACGAGTCTAGCCGACCTAGACGAGGAGCACAGTGCCGGCGAGTACACCGGCCGCGCCAAAGAGCAGGCTAACAGCAGAAGGCAGCGCCACGCGGCGGCCACCGGCTCCAGGCGAACCCTCAGGTTTGATCTCAAACGGCTCCGACACAGCGAAGATGTGGGACGCGTTGGAGTAGGCGATGAGCGCGACGACGAATCCGGGGCCAGGGACTACAGAGTTGAGCACGCTGGCGGAGAAGGTCGCGCTGGCGTTGTTGCGAAACGTGTCGAGGCCGCGTTGGAGAACACGGTAGTTGTTGGAGATGTCGGAAGAGTTGGGTCCAAGCATCGAGACGTTGGTGTGCGCCATCCAGAGTTCGAACGAGCCGACAAAGACGTAGCTGCTGCCGCTTAGCAGCGGCGTCCACTCGGCCGTGATCTGACCGCGGCCCTTGGCCCCTGGGCGTGAGTGGGAGGGGACGCAAAGCCAGGGAGTACTCACAGTGGGCGGTATCTTTGTTCGGGGTTACGAAGGTCGCGTTCCTCTCTCCGGCGACAGGGAGTGCAGTGGACGACGGCGTGCCCGGCCCGGGCCGGTGGGGGCCTGTGCTGGGTGCCGGTGGCAGGCTCGTCAAGTGGACGGCCGACGGGCCTGTCCACGTCGAGGTGCTGGTCTCGGTGCTGGACGACAGCGCGGCGGCGAACGGCGTGGCGAGGAGGACGACGAGAGCGGCAAAGAGGCGCATGGCGGGGTGATGGAGGAGGATGGAGGGGAAGAAGGGGGGGAGGGGTTGGCCGGGCCTTTTGAGTGAGCCATGTGGTGCACGGGACTGTCGTGCCACAAGGCCACAGCTCGCCAAGACCACACCGACCGGCATCTTGGGCGCGTCATTATCAATGTATGTATTGACGTCAGTGCAGATAACGCCACGCCCGCGACCAAGGCTGTGCACTGTGAACTACTGCATGGTGCTGGCTCTGCTCAAGATACAGTGCTCTGCTGCCACTGCAAGGCTCGTTGCACCCGTTACACTCTGCTGCCATGGCACGGCTCTAGCTGCACTAGACGAGGAGCACGGCGCTGGCGAGCACACCGGTCACGCCTACGAGGAGGACAGCATCCGATGGTAGCGCCATGCGGCGGCTACCTGCACCCTTGATTTCAAACTGCTCCGACACAGCGAGGATGGCAGAAGTGTTGCCGTGGATGATGAGCGCGAGGACGAACCCGGGGCCGGGGACTAGATCGTCGACCAAGTCGGCGGAGAAGGTGTAGCTGGTGTTCTGCAGCACTGAGTTGAGGGTCTTGTTAATGGCGAGATAATTGTTGATGGCGTGTTTCTGGGCCGCCCAAACATCTTCGCGTTGGTGTGCGCGAGCCAGAGTCCGAACCGCCAGTCGAGCTCGACGGAGGAATCGGGTGTCAGTGGCGTCCACGCTGCGGTGAGCGTTCCGTTGCTTTTGGCCCCTGTCGTGTGTGAGAGGGTGAGGAGTGAGGACGCGGAGCAGTACCCACAAACTGTCGCCGCGTTCGGGGTTGAGAAGTTGGTCTCTTGGAGGTAGCGGTCCACTACCACAGGGAGAGCTGTGGACCCCGGTGAGCCGGGCCCCGGGTTCGTAGACGTGGACTGCGCGTCCACCACAGTGAGGAGGATGATAGCGGCGGCGAGGAGGCGCATGGTGAAGAGATGGAAGAGGGGGGACTCCGTGGTGGAGCAGTTACTGCGGTTTGTATACATTTGCGGTTGCCGTGCGGCGACGGCGGAGGGATCACGATCGCCATCGTGGCGGCCATGGATGACCGGCTGGCCTTACAACATGAAACACGGGCATCGTGGTCGGACGCGGCGCGGCGACATTACGAACGGCCCCACGCCCACGACACGTGCAACGACCCCACGTACGACCCCACGATGCTGCCGCACACAAAGGCGAGCAGAGCCGCCACGGCGATGAGCGCGTACGGGGTGAGCTTCCCGCGTACGGGGTGGGCGGGTGGGCGGCGAGGTCGACGGTGTATGCGGAATGGCGAGGCATGGTGGTGGTGGGTGGCGAAGAGGGTATCGGGGCGTGCTTGGGTCGCGAGCGTTCGCTTTATGTGTTTCCGAGCCTGGGCACCTGGTAGATCGATCCGCACGCGCTCTATTGTGCTGCGTTGCCCATTGTGGTCGCTGCCGTCTCGGGTGCCACATTCCGCCCTGGGTTGCAGGCTGCCACACGCACGAGCCGTTTGTTCCTGTCTTCCGTGGGGCCTCGCTCGCGGGCGAGAAGACGCAGATGGATGAGATGGCGATGCGAGGATGCTGAGCGACCCGACCGTGTGCGAGTGTGCTCGGATGGCGAGAAAGAAGCACCATGGCGGTGCGACTACTCGAGCTACTACTCGAGCGACTACTCGACGATACGATGCACACTCACACTTTGCCTTCCACCACTCTCACCTCGCCACAACAACAAACGAATGAGGTTCCTCGGCTCGCTCCTGCGCCTCGCGCCGCTCGTCGCCATTGTCGCCGCGCAACTCAGCTCGACGGCCCCTCCTGCCACAGAGCTGATGACCCCTTCCCCTGGCGTTGGCGGCGGAGGCGGCGGCGCACAGGCCCCGCTTCCGCTGCCGCCCTCTCCGCCGAGCTACCCCGCGCTCTTCACATTCCCAACGCGCGTGAACGGCTGTGAGTGCCCCCTTCGGCACCGCTGACAGCAGGGACGATCAACGGGACCAGGGGCTACAACGAGGCCGACTGGAAGAAGCAGGACGTGACGGTCGACGTGTTCCTCAAAGGCAACATCTCGCTCATCCCCGCCCCGATCCGCATTGCAAAGGACGTCCCCCCCGGTGTCGGGCAGGTCAACGTCGTCGACGCGGCGCTGAAGGGCACGCCCGTAGGCGACAGCTACTACCTCTGGCTCATCGAAGTGGGCACGACCAGTGCGTGTGCCCGTGCGTCCGTGCGCAGCTGAACAGCAGACGTCCTCGCACAGAGCGAGCCCTTTTGGATCTGGGACGCCAACAAAGTCCCCGGCGACCCCAGCGTCCTGACCGTCAGCCTGCACGTCGGCGTCCCGCACGGCTCCGACGGCATTCCCGACAGTGCGGCGCGTGCAGGCGTCAGCCTCGGCGCGGTGGCGCTCTCGGCCGGCGCGCTGCTTGCCTCCGCGGTGTTTTAGCTGAGCCCCTTGTGATTAGCTGACCCCCTTGTGATCATGGACACTGTGCACTTTGTAGTTGGAGCATGCGCATGCAGGTATGCCACGTCCATGAGGCCCCGGAGGCCCCGCTCGCCGGCGCCCGCCGCCACTCGATGGTCTGGCCCAATTTTCGCCGACACACCTCCACTCGCAGTGTCCACCACACTCATCTCGCCCACACTACTCGCATGAGACATGTCGCTGCGGGCATCGCGCGCATAGGCTCGACCGCGGCGCCGCACCGGTTTGTTGCGGCGTATCGCTGCTGCTCGCCGGCGCCTCTGGCTCATGCCGCCCGGTGGTTTTCGATATCTGCGGCGCCGGCACTGCCCCGAGTTGAACGGCGCGGTGTCGGCGTGCGCGACGGATCTGGTCGACGCGCCTTGGCAAGGTGAGTCGTGTGGCGGAGAGGATGCGGGAGCGAGGAGGAGGGAGGGGAAGAGTGGCAAGGATGAACAGCATGCGGTCTGCCTTGCTGTTGCCTGCTACGGCTGGTTGCTCACTGCTGCTCCAGCTGTGGGAAGCTGTGGTGTCCGTTGATCTGCTTGGAGACGGTTAGGCAAGTGCACCAGCTCGTCGCAGTGCAGAGGCGCAATGGGCAACAGCACAGTGTCCAGTGTTTCATGCACATCACACCCGACCTCGTCTCCCGCCGGTCTGTGTGTTTGATACCCGGTGACACACATAGCCGTGTGCCGACGTCCTCGTTCTCTTGCTCACACGCTCACCCCCGCCCAGCGCACCCAGCCTCGTCACGCCCGCCGCCATAAACAATGCACGGCCACACAATGCATCGTCTTTCCACTCATCACCCACCATGACCGTCGCCCCAAAGCAAGAGTACATTGTCTCGGTCGACGTCGGGACGACGTCCACCCGCGCCATCGCGTTCGACGCCACGGCCGCCGTCGTGGCCACGCACCAGATCGAGTACGACCAGCTCTACCCCCACCCCGGGTGGCACGAGCAGCGGCCCGACGACCTCATCAGCACGGTGCACACCTGCCTCAACGGTGTGGCCGAGGCCCTCGCCACCAAGGGCATTGGCCTCGACCAGGTCCCCGGCATCGGCATCACCAACCAGCGCGAGACGACGTGCGTGTGGAGCAGGAGCACCGGCCTGCCGCTGTACAATGGTGAGTGGGGGCTGCGTAGGTGCCGTTGCTCACACCTAGCGATCGCGTGGCCGGATACCCGTAACACCGGCACGGTGCACGAGCTTGCCAGCCGCTCGCCGCTGGGCACCGAGGCGCTTAAGGCCAAGACTGGGTGGGTTTGGCGCAACCGCGGGGCTGACGCGAAGACTGCCTCTCTCGACGTACTTCAGCGGCACCAAGTTCAAGTGGCTGCTAGACAACGTGCCCGACGTCAAGCAGGCACACGACACTGACGACCTGCTGTTCGGCACGGTCGAGACGTGGGTGCTATGGAACCTGACTGGCGGTGTCGACGGCGGACTGCACCTCACCGACGTGACGAATGCGTCACGCACCATGCTCATGGACCTGAGGACGACAGCGTGGGACCCCGAGTGCCTCGCGTTCTTTGGCGTCCGCGAGTCTGCGCTGCCCAAGATTGTGTCCAACGCCGAGATCTACGGCAACATCACGTCCGGAGCGTTGAGAGGCAAACCCGTCGCTGGAATGATTGGCGACCAGCAGGCCGCGCTCGTGGGCAACAAGTGCGTCGAGAAGGGGTCGGCGAAAAACACGTACGGTACCGGCGCGTTCATGCTCTTCAATACCGGTGACCGGCCGGTGCCCTCGACGCACGGGCTGCTCACGACCCCGGCCTTCCGAGTAGCCGGCCAGACGGCGTACGCGCTAGAGGGCTCGATCGCGGTCGCGGGGTCTAGCATCAAGTGGCTGCGCGACCAGATGGAGATCATCTCGGCGGCCAGCGACATCGACCCGCTCGCGAACAAGGTCACGGACACGGGCGGCGTGTACTTTGTCCCGGCGTTCTCGGGCCTCTTCGCGCCGTACTGGGACGACTCGGCGGCGGGCACGCTCGTCGGCATGTCGGCGTACACGAACCGCGCGCACATTGCGCGCGCGACGCTCGAGGCGACGTGTTTCCAGACCCGCGCGATCCTGCAGGCCATGGCCAAGGACTCGGGGCACGAGCTGTCGGCCCTCCGCGTCGACGGCGGCCTGACCAACTCTGACCTGTGCATGCAGCTCCAAGCGGACATTCTCGGCATCGACGTCGAGCGGCCCGTTATGCGCGAGTCGACGGCGCTCGGGTCGGCCATCTGTGCTGGCGTCGCGCTCAAGCGCTTCGGCTGGGACCTCGCGCGGCCAGACACGCTGCGCGAGGTGAACGTCGCCGGCAGGCATACGTTCAAGCCGCAGAATGATGCCGATGACCGGGCGAAGCGGTGGAGGGGGTGGGAGCGTGCCGTGGAGCGGGCAATGCATTGGAAGGAGTAGGCGGAGGCGACGGCAGGTGTCGTTGCGAAGGGCGCTGTGTACAGTTGGCAACAGCGTACGGCATGGTCAGTCACACTCAGACACATGCATCACGGAGAGACGCCGTAAGACAGAAGGATGCAACTTTATCCAGTGATAGGGGCAGAGGGGTTGGGCGGTCAGGAGGCATGCAGAACAGAGCTGGGAATGGGCTCGGCAGCAGCCAGTTTTGCTCTGCCACGGCGAGGTCCGTACGCACGCATAATAGGTGACACACAATCAAAAATAAGCACAAGAATGTTGTCCCGCATCCCGCTCCGCTGTGAGACGGCGATGGGGTACGGCATGAGGTACTGACCAGCCCTTGGCATGAGTGGTGTCCGGAAGTGGCAGGGGGCGATCACCAAGAGCAATGTGGTGCGCTGCTGCGGCGTGTTGCGGGGCGTGCAGCGGCGCAACTGATGCGGCAGGGTGGGTGCGACAGCTGGCATGTGCAGCAGTAGCGCCGCCTCGCCGCCTGATCCGTCGAAACAGCTTACAGTGTCTGAGACTCCGCCCCCGCACCCGGCACGCACCCGTGGCATGGTGACAGCCGTCCAAACCGAAACGACAAACACCCGTGCTGGGTGTCGTGATGCGGTCCCGCGATCCAACTCATGCCACACGCACCGACCCAATGCCTCAGGGAGCAGGCACGGCCATGTATAACCTTTATCAGGCGGCTGGCTGCTCTCGCTGCTTGTGGTGGGTGTGCTGCGAGCACATATGTATGCATGCTGTGGGTGGTGTTGTCAGGCCATACCCTCTCACCACGCACAATGAAGCTGTCCGCGCTGCTGCTCTTCGCCGCGTTGTGCGTCGCGCGCGCGGCAAACCTCACCGCCATCACCGCCATCGATGGCGCCGAGCGCCACCACCTCGCAGAGTGTAAGTGCCAGCCACGGCTTTCAGCACTGACTTGCAGACGACGAGCCCCAAGCCGCGCTGAGCGCCGTGGTAGTCGCCAGCGAACTGAGCACAATATCAAGACCACCACCCCTGCTCGTCGCACCGCCAATACGCCGCGCCCGCCGCCCGCGCTCGCGCCCACGCCCGCGCCTCGTGACTGCGCCCAAGGACGAGGCGGAGCAGACGACGCGCTGGCTCGTCGGCGGCGTGCTGGGCGCCTCGGCGGTCGTGCTCGCCGTCGCGAAGGAGCTGCGGCGGGAGCCCAAGTGGCGCGGCGTGGCATGAGGCCGCTGCATGACTGCCTGACTGTTGTAGCATATTCCGGGTTGCATTAGGGCATTAGGACATGAGGCGGGGTGTTTGGGGCTGGGTTGCAGGCGTCGGCTTGTCGCGGTATGCGCACGGCCTGTCGGTTGCACGCCGCTCGTGGGATGATATTGCGGCAGGCAGAGCTTCGGACCGTGCCGGGCGGGAGACACCCGTGAGGACCAGCCATTTCGTCAATTCTGTTTCTGTCGCAACCCGTTGTGGTAGGAGCCGCGGTGCATGGTTGCAATGAGGCGCACGGTCCATGCTGCATGCGGAGTTCGATATCAGCGAGACGAGACTAGGAACGGCCGGCTGCTGGCTGCGTACGGCCTGAAACAGTCACACCTGCCTGGCTGGTGGAGTCCCACCTCCACCGTCACTGTGCTCGGACTGCGAGATGACCATGACGAGGAGGGGCGGGGCACGGCGCGGCGCGGCGCTCGGCGCTGGGATGCAGCTATCTCGCCGCCCGCCAAGCATGCACGCTGGCCAGTAACGCCGATGGTCTGACGCCGACGTGCACGCGACCACCGACTGCCACTGCCACTGCCAGATCCGACTCGGATGACGCACTCCAGCCGCGGCGCCGCGCTGCCGCCGGAGCCGAAGCGAGTCCACTGTTCATCAACTTCAGCCCGCCGCACTCCGCTCCATCGCACACTCATCCATGCAACCGCCCGGCTCAGGACGAGGCGCGTATGCGCCGCTGCCGACGGGGCCCTCGGCGCCGCTCGCGCCCTCTGGCGTTGCGGGCCCGTCGTCGCCCGCCTTCTCGCCGGCGAGCCGCACCTCCAGCGGCCGGCTCACGCCCAACGCGCTGGGGCTGCACAACCCCGACGATGACGACTTCTGGCACGGTGCCACCGACGCTGACGATGAGCCCGAGGACGACAAGGACGAGGTGGACGAGGCGGCGGTCGTCGTGCCCGGCGAGGACGAGTGAGCCGGCGTGCGTCCCGTGCACGGCGCGCTGACAGGCAACAGCATCACGCCGTTCGTATGGGCGCTCGTTGGGGCCGCATCGTTGAGCGGGCTGCTGTTCGGGTACGACACGGGCGTGATATCCGGCACGCTCGTGTCCATCCGGCACGACCTGGGCCACGCGCTATCTACGCGCGAGAAAGAGCTCGTGACGAGCGTGACGACGCTCGGCGCGCTCCTCGGCGGCCTAGTCGCCGGCGCCCTGTCAGACTACACGGGCCGCAAGGGCGTGCTCAGCCTCGCGAACGGTGTGTTCATCACCGGCGCGCTGGCGCAGGCGTTCGCGCGCTCCCTCCCGCTCATGGTCGGCGGCCGCTTCGTCGTCGGCCTCGGCGTCGGCCTCGCGTCGTGCATCGCACCGCTGTACATTGGCGAGCTGGCACCCACGCGCCAGCGCGGCCGCCTGGTGACCATCAACGCGGTTGCGTGCACTCTCGGACAGGTGCTCGCGTATGGTGCGTAGCAATGAGGGCCCGCTGACCCCAGGTATCGGCGCTGCACTGGAAGCTACCCCCGGCGGCTGGCGCTGGATGGTCGGCTTCGGCGCCGTGCCGGCGCTCATTCAGCTTGGCGCGCTCGTCTTCCTCCCCGAGAGCCGTAAGTACCGTGCCCCCAGCATCCGCTCACGCTCGCAGCGCGTATTCTGCTCGTGCGCGGCGATGTGCCCGCCGTCGAGCGCGTCCTGGCGCGCGTCTACCCCCGGGCTTCGGAGCACGACGTGGGCCGCAAGACGGCGATCATGGCGGCCGCCGTGCGCCAGTCGGTGGTCGCCGAGCACTCGACGACGTGGACGCACCGCGCACTGTCACTTGTCCGTGTCGGCGCGAACCGCCGCGCACTCATCATCGGGTGCGGGCTGCAGGCGCTGCAGCAGCTGTGCGGGTTCAACACGCTCATGTACTACTCGGCGTCCATCTTCGCCTCGCTCGGCTTCAAGAACGCGACCGCGACCGGCATGGTCATCGCCCTCGTCAACTTTGCCTTTACGCTCGTCGCGCTGAGGGTAAGCCAGCCTGGCGCGCGCGCCTCCGCTAACGCACGCCAGATAATCGACCCCGTCGGACGGCGCACCACCATGCTCTACACGGTCCCCGTGATGGCGCTGGCGCTCGTCCTCGCAGCGGGCTTCTTCCACCAGCTCACGCTCCCCACCGACGGCGTCCTCGTCCCCGGCCATCCGTATCCCGCGTCGCTTACCACGCCCGTCTTGCTGTCCATGCTGCTCTTCGTCGCGGCGTACGCGACGGGCTGCGGCAACATCCCCTGGCAGCAGGGCGAGCTCTTCCGCCTCGACGTGCGCGGGCTCGGCACGAGCGTGTGCACCGCCACCAACTGGAGCTGCAACCTGCTTGTCGCGGCCACGTTTTTGAGCTTGATGGAGAGCGCAAGCCCCGCCGGCGCGTTCCTCCTGTATGCTGGCGCGTGCGCCGCCGGCTTCGTCTTCTGCTGGGCCTTGTACCCCGAAACAAGCGGCTTGAGTCTTGAAGAGGTGAGAATGCCGCCGCGAGTCACCCGCTCACACCCCAGGTCTACGAAGTCTTCCAGGATGGGTTTGGAGTAAAGAAAAGCCAGGAGATGCGCGCCGCAAAGCTCGCCCGCGCACACGAGGCACACCGCCGCGAGGCCTAATCATGCTGTAAAGGATAATGCATACAATACATCTGGTCTAACCTGCCTCCGCGCTCACTTCTTCCGCACTCCCATGACCACCGTGTCGCCGTCGTCGAGGTTGACGCTCGCCAGGCTCGCGCCGTTGCTCATCACCTTGCCGTTGTAGTCGATCCTCAAGCGCGAGATGGGCAGGTCGGCATCCAGCGTGCGCTTGATGCGCTCACGTAGCGTAGAGAACAGCGTGTTGACCGGCAGGTCCGAGACGGTGATGATGCTCCCGTCCAGCTTCCACTCGGGCTTGTCGGGCATCGTCGGCAGCTGCACGCTCAGAGAGATCGGGTCGGGGTGCAGGCTCATCCAGTCGATCTCAGAGTACAGCTGTCCACCGGGCAGCTTGGCCACGCGTTGCCGCTTGAACGCACGCTCCGCACCGCCGTCGTCGGGCGCAGGGCGCACTTGGCCCGCCTGCTGTTGTGGGGCGCCGCCGCCCGACATCATGGCCTGTCGCGCGGGGTTGATGCTGGGGCCAGCCGACGCGCCGCCGGCCTGCGCAGAGTAGTATGTTGGCTGTCCGCCTGCCGACGGGCCAGTTGGCGCAGCAGAGATGGTCGTGCCAGTGCTGGCACTTGGCGGCGCCTTCATGATGGGCTGCTGAGCCTGCGCCTGGATACCAGGGCCAACCTGCGGGCCGACAGTGTTGATCGGCTTGTCGGAGAGGCCCATCGCCTCGTTCCTGCGACGCGCCGCATCCTCGGCACTGTACCGCGCCTGGAATGTCGTCTCGGCAGTCTTGGCCGAGTTGGTATGACCGTCCCACACAATCTTCTCGCGATCCTTGCGCTTCTGCTCGGCCTCGGCCTCGCGGCGTGCCTTTGCTGCCTCGTCCGACTCGTCTCCAAACAAGTCGGTACGGTTCGCAGCGAGGTCCTTGAGCGACTTGGAGATATCGGCACCAATCTGGAGCTGCTGCTGCTGTTGCCGCCTCTGCTCCAGATCACGCTTCTGGTCCTTCCATCGAGGGTCGAGCAGCTCGATACGGATGTGCTCCGAGAGCTCCGACTCTGGAATAGACTGTCCACAGTACGGGCACTTGGCCGTCGCGACGTTTCCACCACGCTGGATACCTGCAGAGTCAGCCCAGCCCGGTACTCGTACCCACCCTTCGCAACGTAGTCCTTCTTGATCTTGAGACCCTTGGACTCGAGAGCCGCACGTTGGACATCCCGGGCGCGTGCCAGCTCCTTCTCCTCCTTGATGCGCTGCAGTCTCGCCTCCTCATCGTCCTCATCTTCCTCCATGTCGACCTCCTCGACATTGTCCCCGCCTGGAGCAGCCACGCCAGCTCCAGGCTCCTCCATGATCATCGCCGCCATGCGCTTCTCAGCCATGCTCATGACACGCAGCTTGTCGACATTGGTCGGCGGTGGCAGGTCGAGCTCCATGTCGGCCTGAGTGAACTCGATCGTCTCGACAGTGACAAAGTCCTGCCAGTCGATCTCGGCGAACACCTGGGCCTCCTCGTCCTTCTCCTTGGCCTTCTCGTCCTCCTTCTTTCTCCGTGCTCTCTCCCACTCGGCGCGCAGACGTCCCTCCTCGAGTGTCTTCCACTTGGCCTCAGGGTCGGCGTTGGCCTCGACGACGCTGGCGATCATCCCAGGCGGCGGGTGCATGATCTTTTGATATGACTCGACCATGCGGTTGTAGTAGCCGAACATGGAGTGGGTCGGACGCAGGAAGTCGAACTGGTAGTTTCGGCCCTCGCGGACGCTCAGCGCCTCCAGGAAGGATCGACCCCGGCGAGCGTGGAACAGCGCAGTCAGGCGGAGGATGTCGAGGTCCTGCGCCGTCACACCAGGCAGATCGACCTTGAACTCCAAAGGCTTGGGCTCGTACACCGGTCCCTCGTCCTTGGGCTCTGGTGCAACAGCTGGCGTGGCGGCACCAGGCGTGCCGGACGCGGGCGTGATGCCCTTGGCAATGTCCTCGGCCTCCTCACGCTTGATCTCCACCATGTAACGGTAGTACTGGTGGTACGGGTCCTCGTCGTTCAAGAAGGCGAAGCGCGGGTCGGTCTTTTGCGACTCCTTGATCTTGTCCTCGAGCGCCTGCGGCTTGGACGTTTTAGACACGGCAGTGGCCGTCTTGTCGATCATTTCTTTCAATGTCAGCTTCAGCCCCAAGGCGACGCCACTCACTCCTCATCTCCTGGGGAGGGTAGATGATGCCGACCTTGTACTTGTCGGACATGCGAGGCGGGCGGTACTCGCCAATGTCGTCGGTGTCCTCGACAGTCGCACCCGGCCTGCCGCCGAGGCCGTTGGTGCGGAGTAGCTCATCCTCACCGGCGTACGTGTTGACGGGCTTTGGGAGGTTTAGCGCCGACATTGTGCGCGATGTTGTTGTTGTCCGAGATTGAGCTCTGAAAGTTAGGTGGCGACGACAGGACAGCGGCGCCGAGAGCGACTGTCCACCGTAGCGGGATTTTCTGTGAATCGCCGTGGGTGTGGCGTCTGGACGCGATTGACTTCTCAGGGTCAACCCATCCACCCATGCCAGAGCCCTCCCCGCCCATTGTTGATTGCATCCACCCACTGCAACCACTCTCATCGTCCTTGTCGTCCACTCTCCCCTGTCACAGAACGCACAATGTCCCAGCCCCGCCAGAGGGCATCCATCGCCCCGCGGCCCTCACATGGCCCGTCTGGTCTCTCAACTCGCCCACCCGGCGCCCCAGCCACCGTAAAGGCCGCCGCCTTTGGTCCCTCTAAACAAACAACGCCGAGCAGGCCCAAGGTGCCGACCCAGGAGGAGCCATCCCCATACACTCTTATGCCCCCACCTGCTATCCCGGCAGCGACCTCTCTGTCTTCCACTTCGTCCTCCCGCCCCAGCCTTTCCATGTCCG
Source organism: Vanrija sp. TS_01 (assembly GCA_026725045.1). Lineage (NCBI taxonomy): Eukaryota > Fungi > Basidiomycota > Tremellomycetes > Trichosporonales > Trichosporonaceae > Vanrija > Vanrija sp. TS_01. Next base: position 978,677 of record JAPKIE010000006.1, read on the forward strand.
ACGCTTCGGTCGACAGCCTCAACCACCCAGGCCAGAGGGCCGACGAGAGAATCAAAACACCGCTCCAGGACATTACGGCACCCAACGGAGACGATGTTGATGCCCAGTTTGACTCGCTTTTGGTAAGTAACCAGAGCGCGGTGTACCCACTCACACCCTCAGGACATGCTTGAAGTTCCGTCTACCGTCCGACTCAAGTTTGGCAGCGTCGCCAGAGACGTCAAGCAGTCGATCCTTGACTCGTCGTCCCAGTCCAACCCCGCCATCCTGGCGTCCTTAGGCCTCCCTGTTCCACAGACACCGGAGAAGAAGGTCAAGAAGAAGGCTTCGACGCCGTTCCTCCGTAAGGCCAAGTCGTCTACATCCCTCGCACCAGACAGCCCACAGGCTGCCCGGCGATCCGGCCCCGCACCCCCAAAGACACTCAATGTCAACGGCGACGAGTTTGTTATCGTCGCTTCCCCCAAGGTTGTTGCCCCTTCACCATCACGTCACAACCCGCGTGGATACAGTATCGACATTGGAAGACCTGGCAGCAGACCCGTGATGTCGAGACCAAACAGCCTGTATGCGCCACCCTCCCCGAGCCCAAAGCTTCAGGCGACAGAGGGCCCCGATGCGTTTGTGCACTGGCTTTCGAGCCACAAGGGCACGGACCTGAGTATGGATGTCAACAGGGCAAAGAAGCTTCGTATGCTCTTGCGCCACGAAACGACGGGATGGGTTGCGACGTTCCTCGAGGCTGGTGGATACAAGCTCATCTTAGACCGGCTGCAGGACCTGCTTGACGTCGAGTGGCGGTGAGTAATGGATGTACAGGCAGACCTAACGCCACAGTGAGGAGCAGCACGATGACCAGATGCTCTATGAACTACTGAGATGCGTCAAGGCGCTCACGACGTCCGATGTCGGCAAAGCTGCGATCCGTGCCGCGCACCCTCGTCCATTCCCCGCACTGTCTGCCCTGCTGTTCTCGGAGAAGAAGCCGGGTGACATTCCCTGCCGACAGATTATGGTCGAGCTCTTCATCTTCCACTTTGACCTCTTCCCATCTCGGGCAACTGAGGCCTCTGGAAGCACCTCTGTTCGCTTCAAGACATCTCCAGCCGACGTCGACGTCACCGAGTTTGTTCGCCAGCTCCTGATGCCAGCCAAGGAGAACAAGGCCGCGGACTACCACGAGTTTGTGACTGTTGCCCACCGCCCCCGTATCTTCAAGTCATGGGTGCAGGAGCTGAGCGATATTTGCCGCGACTACTTTTGGTGGGTCAGGTCGCCGTTGTGAATGCTAACCCGCACAGGATCATGTGCCACGGCAACAACACGCTGTGGAACTTGGACCAGGTCGACGACAAGGTGGTAGAGAAGCCAGTGGCCCCTGGTGGTGCCACTGGTGGCGTCGAGTTTGAAGCCATGGGCTATGTCGTGAGTGTTGCAGCAAGGTAAAGCTCACGCCAGACCATGCACTTCCGTCTCCTCAACGAAGTCTCGTCCCACCTGGCCAAGGAGGATGTTGGAGACGCACAAAAATTCCACTCTGATCTCGTCGCGTCCGGCCTTGACCGCATCCTTGTGGTATGTATACTGTACCGCCCCGCCAGAGTCCCTGTTAATCAATCCACAGACGATGCGCAAGGCCTCCACGACGTACTACCCCACACTCCACCTCGAAATGGCCCGTTACGTGGACCACCTCAAGCGCGCTTGTCCCGGCGACAAGATGCCCTACCTCATCAACAAGATGGTCGGGTCGCCACCAGAGGAGTTCCGCAAGCACCGCTCTGCCGAAGAGTGGCTCCCGCGAAGCCAGTGGAAGTGAGGCCCGCCTACCTGTGGGCTGGGCAACTACGACCATCACGAACCCAACGTACATCACCGTGCCGCCTGCCACGAACGATCGCCTCTGCCCATGATACACATACCCCCTCCTTGTTCATTAGTTTAGTTATACCCTGTGACACAATTCACGGCAAGAGTGCAGAATGTGACTGCATATGCGAATGGTGCTTTACTTGTTGGGTATCGTGGTGGTGCGGTCTGATGACAGATCCGAAATGTGTCGTGCTTGACGCTGAGTAGGCCGAAGGCCAGAGGTCTATGCTTCTGCCTCTGTCGGTTCCTGCTTAATGGCTGAGGTTCTTCTTGCCCTTGAGCCGTCTCCTCGCGAGGATCTTGCGGCCGAGACGGGTCTTCGAGCGGGACAGGAATCCGTGCTTGTTCTTGCGCTTGCGCTGCGAGGGCTGGTACTCGTTTCCGTAGGCGGTGCGGACCTGCTGTGCGATGGGCGCGGGACCGAGACGCGCAATCAGCGGCGCGGGGACGGCGGCAGCGGGCGAGATGCGCGAGAGGAGGGAGGCGGGGCGCGCAGGCGCGGCGAGGAAGGTCGAGCGGACAGGCGCAGCGCGGACCGCGAGGCGCGCGACGAGTGATGGGGCGAGTGCTGGGGCTGCTGGTGCTGGGACGGCGGCGGCGAAAGTGCGCGCGGCAGCGCGGAGGAGGCGGGGCATGGTGTGTCGCCGAGGTTGTGATGTGGACGGCGCAGAACTCGAAGTCAGTCAAGTCCGAGTCCGAGCCATCCGACGACGGCACCGACTTTTACCAGCACCGCCAGGCGGGCGATCGCTGAAACGGGATAAATTACACAAAATGAAATTATAATCCGCCAGGCGATTTCAACCACCACAACCACACACCCACCGCCGTCATCATCATCGGCCACATCTTCGCGCTCATCATCTCCCTAACCCACCCATCCACAAAATGTCGACACCAGCACCGGCCGTCGCCCCCGCCAGCGGGTCCGGCACGATTATTACGCAGCCGCCGCCGCCGACGGCGACGCGCGAGAGCCGCATCGCGACGCACTCGCACATCAAGGGCCTCGGCCTCGCCGACGACGGCACGGCAATGGAGAGCTCGCAGGGCTTTGTGGGGCAGCGCATGGCGCGCGAGGCGCTCGGCCTGCATCTCAGCTTGTTGCGGCAGGGACGGCATAGCGGCCGGCCGGTGCTGCTTGTTGGGCCGCCGGGGACTGGTAAGGTGGGTATTGTGTTGACGCCGAGCGTCGGTGGGAGGCCGTGGGGACGGGGCGAAGGACGCGCGCGGGCTTGGGCACCTGGAGGCTGATGCTTCTGTGTGGGAGCGACGACGCTGGCTTAAGGATGCTTGGGTGCTGCGGCGCCCCGTCGAGCCAGGCAGAGGTGTCTAGATGTCGCGGCAGACATGTCGAACGACGCGCCTTGAATGGTTTCTTCCAGCAGCCTCTGTTCTGCGCGTTTCGGTCTTCAGCGGCCATGCTGGGTGTCTTAGATACCCTGCGGACCACCGGCCTCACTCTCGTCTCCCGCCCCCATCCTGCGACGACGACACCCTGCTGACTCCTCCAGACCGCCCTCGCCGTCGCACTCAGCCAGGAGCTCGGCAGCAAGGTCCCATTCTGCGGCATGGTCGGCTCCGAGGTGTACTCTGGAGAGGTGAAGAAGACCGAGGTTCTGGGAAGCTGCTTCCGTCGAGCAATAGGTAAGCGAGGTGGAGGCCGCAGCTGCTGACACCCGCCAGGCCTTCGGATCAAGGAGACAAAGGAGGTCTACGAGGGCGAGGTCACCGAGCTCACGCCATCCGAGGCTGAGAACCCCCTCTCGGGCTATGGCAAGACCATCTCCCACGTTATCGTTGGCCTCAAGACGGTCAAGGGCACCAAGCAGCTCCGCCTCGACCCCTCCGTCTACGAGGCGATCCAGAAGGAGCGGGTTGTCGTCGGCGACGTCATCTACATTGAGGCCAACACCGGCGCCGTCAAGCGTGTGGGCCGCTCGGACGCCTACGCCAGCGAGTACGACCTCGAGGCTGAGGAGTACGTCCCCTTGCCCAAGGGCGATGTCCACAAGCGCAAGGAGCTGGTCCAGGACGTGACGCTGCACGACCTCGACATGGCCAACGCGCGCCCGCAGGGTGGTCAGGACATTATGAGCGTCATGGGCCAGCTCGTCAAGGGCGGCCGCACCGAGGTGACCGACAAGCTCCGCCGCGAGATCAACAAGGTCGTCGACAGGTACATTGAGCAGGGTGTCGCCGAGCTCGTCCCCGGTGTGCTCTTCATCGACGAGGTTCACATGCTCGACATGGAGTGCTTTACCTACTTGAACCGCGCGCTCGAGTCGCCCATGTCGCCCTACGTCGTCTTCGCGTCCAACCGAGGCATCACGACCATCCGTGGAACCGAGTACGACGGCGGTTACGGCGGCGAGGGCATCAGGTCGCCACACGGTATTCCTGTTGACCTGCTCGACCGCTGCATGATCGTCAAGACGGAGCCGTACGCGCGCCCCGAGATCCGCACCATCCTCGAGACGCGCTGCCGTGTCGAGGGCATCCAGGTGGCGCCTGCTGCGCTCGACCGTCTCGCCGACGAGGGCGAGAAGAGCTCGCTCCGCTACGCCCTCCAGCTCCTCACTCCGTCGTCGATCGTCGCGCGCACGGCCGGACGGACAGAGGTGTCGCTCGAGGATGTCTCCCAGCTCGAGGATCTCTTCCTCGACACCAAGCGGAGTACGCTTGTGCTCAAGGACTTGGACGCGAACACGAAGAGGTATTAGAGGGTGTGAGATAGAGGGATGGATGGATGCAGCAGTGTATATGCGGGTGGGGGACAGAGTGGGGGCAGCAGCCATGTCAATGTCACGCTGGGGCCCCGGATGCCCACATGTCTCACCGAAATCAACAAACGCACTGACGCATTCGCCACTGCAACTCGGTCAAGTCACATCCGTCCATCTCACCACGGGCATCATGTCCCTCCCACCACAGTACGCCGTCCCTCGGCGGGACAGGTCCGCGACCGCTTCCCCGCCGCCCGTCCCGCCAAAGCACCAGCCGTCTGGCCCGCGCGCGCCGGCGCCGGCGCCGGCGCCGCCGTCGGTAGCACGCAGTTCCCCGGCCTTCTCGCCGGCGCCCGACGGGCGGGTGTACACTTCCGTCCTGCCGCCAGCCGCGCAGACGGGCTGGACGCCGTCACCGTCACCCGCGGCCGCGCAGAGCCCGCTGCATGCGATGGCGAACTCGGCGTACACCGCCTCGACGGGGTACGCGAGCCCGGCGCGGGACGGGCGGTCGACGCCTACCCCGACGCCGGCACAGCGTGCAGAGCGCGACGTCTTCCAGTCGTCTTCTGCGCCCAGTCCGCCGTCGGTCCCGCCCCCGCCGGCGCGGTCGCCGTCCTCGACGTCGTCGACGCAGAGCACGGACACGCGCCACACGACGACGCCGCGGAAACGCTTCGTCGTCAAAGGTGCGCGCCCGGCGTCGGCCCCGCGCACACCGATTTCCTCGCCTGCGCGCCGGGAGGCGCGGCGGGCTCGAGAGCGCGCGGCGCCGCGTGCCGAGCGGCCAGGTCTGTCGACAACGCTGGAGTTCGTCCTTGCGCCGCTGCGCTTGCTGCTTGCCCCGCTGCAAGCCGTGCTGAGCCCCGTGCTGTGGCACCTCGTCAACCTGTTCATCTTGCTCACGCTCGCCGCGGGGCTGCTGTACCTCGTTGTCTCGTACGTGCGGAACGTGCTCTTCTCGATCTTTGGGACGGGTGACACGTCGCTGCCGACGACCGTCGCGATCCTCCCCCTGCGGCTCATCGCCACGCCGGCATGCCTCCTCACCAACGTCCTCTGCCCGCTCTCGCTCCTGAGCACGGGGATCACGCCCAACGCGACGGCCAAACCGTTCTGGCGGCTCTTCTCCCAGCCGATGGAGGTCGACGTGGCCGCCGTCTCGCGCGAGCTGAGCAAGGAGGTACGCAACGCCAAGGATATCTTCGACAGCCTGCAGGCGCTGGGCGACGGGCGCATGACCGAGGGCCTGGGCCATGTCAAGTGGGTTGTTGGGTGGGGGCTTTGCTGACGGCAGGATTCACGAGCTGGGCATTGCGATCCAGACTGGCTCGACGTTGAGCGACCGGCTGATCATCGGCCAGGAGCTGATTGACGTGAGTGGTGGCGTGAGGAGTGACGCTGACGGCCCTACAGCTCGCCGACCTCGCGAGCGAAATCACCGACGAGGTGGTCATGATCAACACGATGAGCGTTTCCATCTTCAGCTGGCTGTTCTGGGAGGTACGTGACGAGCAATAACCTCACTGACGACAGTTCTCCCACCTGACTCAGCTGCTCTCTTTGCCACCAAAAGACCGACCAAGTCCCGCCGTCCTCGCCTCGCGTCTCGACTCGCTTATCAACCGCCTCGACAAGGACCTTGACCGCCTGTTCATGAAAGTCGCCGGGGCAATACCAATCGCTTCGCAGGGCACCGAGATGGGATGGCAGCTGCTGCACCATCTGTCGGGCATCAAGTCGGACCTGACGGCCGAGCGCGACAGATATCCGGGGTGGCAGAAGGCGCTCGACGTCTCGCGCCACTTCTTCACCGGCGGCGACCCGTCCAAGCTGACGCGCATCTCGCGCGACCTCGAGCTCACGCGCACGACCATCTCGGGGATCGACGAAACGCGGTCCGGGCTCGAGCGGGTGCGCATCGACCTGATCGCGTTCAGGGACCAGGTGCGCGCGTTCTCTGGCTCCGTCATGGGCCTGCATCTCGGCGCGTCCGAGTCGATCGGACTCGGACCCGAGCAGGAGATGTTAATTCTCAACGGCGTGGTGGGTGAGCTCGGCGTCGCTGTCGGCCGGGCCAAGCGGCGGCCGGCGGACCGCGAGCTGGGAATAGACGCGGCGAAGGAGTAGTATGTGTATCCATAGAGTGTCCCGAATGCATCTTGCGAGCCGTACATCGACAGGCGACGCAGAGTCCGTGTAGTCATTAAAGAAGGAGCGCGCCAGCACCGACAACAGCAAAGACGGTAGTGAGCACCTGCGCCGGGGACACGGACACGGCGAGCGCGCCGGCCTTCTTGGACGCGGAGGCGGTGCCGTTCGCAGCGGTCGTCGCGACCTTGGTGGTGGGCACGATCGTCGGGATGGAGATGGAGAGCGTCGGTGCCGGGCCGGTCGAGGTATCCGTGTTGGTGGTGTGGGTGGCTGCGGACGCGGTCAGCGGCGACAGCGGCAGGACACTCACTCGCCTCGGCGCCGGCGCCAGTGTCGGCAGGCGCGGTGGTAGCGGCGGTGGTGGGGGCAGCAGCCTCGGAGGTGGCCTGGACCTCAGCCTGGGTCTCGGTGGGTTCCGGCGCGGCGGTGGTAGCCTGTACGGTCGTCTCAGGCGCAGGGCTGGGCGGCTCGCTGGGCGCCGCGGCCGACGACTCGGGCGAAGCACTGGACGCCGCGGGGACGTTCTCGGCCTCCGAGCCCGACGCCCCGGCCGACTCGCTCTGCGCGAGCACCGCGGACGCAGCGACGACCACGACGACGAGGGCAGCGCGCATGGTGGAGTTTGGCGTTGTTTGCACGCGTCTTGGCGCGACAAGACCGCGGCTTCCTTCCCCTTATATGTTTGTCTCCCCGCGCTAGCGCAACGGATGGACGGACGTGGTACGCGGCGCCACCGCCACTGGCGGCTGGCTTGGCGGGCAACCAACAGCTGCGGATTAGAGCTGCCGGCACGGCTGCTGGCTGCCGCTCGTGTGTCCGTTCTCGGGCCGGCTCGCTCTTGTACACGCCATCGTGTCCCGGCTCACACGGACCGACGTGGTGTCCAGCGAGTAGGCAGCGCAGGCAACGCACGCAGCACGACGATCTGTGTGTGCATGGCGATGATCATGATCGTGGCGACGATCAGCATGCGTGAGCAGTCCCCGACGCCACGAGCACACATCAGCGACCTCCTTGACCCCCTCTCCTCCCCAGGCCTCTATCGACCCCGCTCCACCCCTCCCCGACCGCGTTCTCCTCCCCCCCAGGACCAACAGCGTCCACACACACACCATGCCACGACCGATGCACCTGCATCGCAACGCTCATACCCACCCCGCGCCGAAAATTTTCATCGCGTCCATGGTGCAGTGGTAGCATTTCCGTTTTGGGCGAAGCCGATTACGGGAGGTCCTGGGTTCAAACCCCAGTGGACGCCTCTTTTGTCGCCGGGAACGGCAAGGGTGCGAGGGGAGCAGAGGAGGGAGAGGATGGCAGCGGAGGAGGCGAATGAGGAGAGGCGAAAAGTATTTTTGTGGCGGTGCCCCGCAATCCTCGTCTTTGCGACTGGCAATGACAATGGGCGAGACGTTCAATCAGTGGGCCGTAGTACTGCTGCTGGGGGTGTGTTGCAGCTCTGGAGCCACTCGCAGAATCCTTGCGCGCGGGGTAGCACTACGATCGAAAGGACTACCTCACCGCGCCCCAGTCCACACTCCTGCCCGCCACTCTGCCCCCCCCCCCCCGCCCCAACGCCCCCCCGTCCCCCAGCCCATGAGCAATGTTGTATTCATCATTCACCCAAGACAATGCACTACTGCCTCCTGCCCTACAAGCCCTCCAGCGGCCCCACGACCGACTGGACCTTCGTCAGCACCTCCTTCCACTCGCCCTCGCGCTCCGACAGCCACGTGATGGCGCCGCCCGCGCCAATGCTGAGCTGGTCGCCCTCGAGCACCATGGTGCGGATGACGACACTCAGGTCGGCGCTGCCGCAGAGCGAGATGTACCCCAGCGCTCCGGAGTAGATGCCGCGCGGGTAGTGCTCCTCAAAGTCGTCGAGCAGCTGCACGGAGCGCAGCTTGGGCGCGCCCGTCATCGAGCCCGGCGGGAAGCAGCGCTTGACGGCCTCCACGGCGCCAATCTGCGGCGCGAGCGTGCCGCGCACCGTCGTGACGAGGTTGTGCACCCCATACGACTCGAGCGTAATCAGCTGCGGCACCTTGACGGTCGACGGCACGCAGCAGGATAACAAGTCGGAGCGGATCAGGTCGACAATCTGGCATTAGCGGAGCCCAAGACTGCTTTCAACTCACCATTAGGTTCTCAGCGCGCTCCTTGAGGTCCCCACTGAGCTCCTTGCCTCTCCGCGCATCCTCCAGCTTGGCCTCGGTGACGCACGCCTCGCTGCCCTTGTCGGTGCCGCCGCAGCCCCGGCCAGGCACGCAGACGCACTGTCCTGGCTGCACTCGGCGGGCGGTGCCCTTGATCGGGCGCATCTCAATCACGTCACCGATGATCTGGAGGAACCGCTCCGGAGACGAAGAAAGCACGTGCAGACCGCGGCCCTTGGGCGTTGGGATACCCGGGAACGAAATGAACGTCGAGTAGTATGCGGGGTTGAAGCGGCGCAGGCGGAGATATGTCGCGTACTTGTCCTGGTCTGGGGGGAGCGTGGCGATGAAGGACATGGTCTGGTTCAGCTCGTAGCTCTCGCCCTCGCGAATGGCTTCGCGGCAGGCGTCGATGCGCGACATGTGGGTCTCGCCTGGGATGCGAGGGCGGAACTGGGGGAAGGCGGGGGCGGGCGGCGTGAGGGGCTGGGGTGCGGCCTTGAGCACAGTCTCAACCTTGGAGACAAACTCGTCGGCCGATGCAGCCGAGACGCCGAACTCGACGCCGTTCGAGTGGAGCCAGTCGAGCATTTCGGCGCCGGTTGGAGATCCAGACTCGGCAATGACGGTTCGGGCGATCCACTCGCCGTCCTCCCTCCGCTCGAGCACCTTGTCGGACCAGGACCAGACGGCGTCCACCCGCTCGACCACGGCCTGAGGAGGGCGACGGTAGCCCGCCAGGCTCTCCTCCTTCATCTCGTAGGTGAACCATCCGACCCATCCGCCGCGGAAACCGCCAGCCTGGCCGTCGACCTTCTCAGCCAGTGCCGACTGGCCGGCGTTGAACCACGACCAGAAAGTCTCACCGCCAGGAAGAACGAGAGAAGCGGCGGGGACATCAGGGCTGGCGGGAGTGTAGAGGTGTACTGTTCGTGTGGCAAGCGCGTAGGTGATGACAAAGTTTGGCGCGGTAAGCGATGTCGTCGTAGGGCGTGATGGCTGTGAGGTGAGCTCATATCGACACAACGCCAACTCACGCTCTTTCCGTCGAGCCAAATCTCGCCGACACGGTTCTCCTCGGACCGCACGACGCGCTCGTAGATCTCGCTCGTCTCGCGCTCCTTGCCGAGGTCGCCGAAGCTGCGCTCTGCGAGCTGTAATCTGGCCTTCTCGCGCACATGGTTGAGGCCGGGGACGGGCGAGGTCGAGCGCGTAGGGGCGGCCGAGGCGGCGACGCGATACGTGCACGCCGAGACGATGTGCTTCTCGAGGCGGGGGTAGACTGGCGGGCGATTGTGGAACTCGTGGACCTTATCGAGGAAGGCCTGAAGGAGGCTGTTGCCGAGCGTGGAAGAGATCGACTGCATGTCAGTGCCGCTTAGCCGTCACGACTCACCTCGGGGTGGTACTGGACACCCCAGAGCGGGAACTCCTTGTGCGCCAGTCCCTGGATGGTCGGCTCGCTCCCGTTCTGCGGGTCCGACCAGGCCGTGACCTGGAGCTCGTCGGGGACGCTGGCGGGGTCGATCGCAAGACTGTTGTACACGACGGCGTCGAAGCCGGCGTTGGCCTCGGCCGGCCAGATGGGGGACGCAAACGGGCCGAGGGGAGGGGACACGGGCACAACGCGGACGACATGGCCGTGTGTGATCCTGGGCGTGTTCATAATCTGCGTGGGTTAGCAGCAGCACAACGCGCGGACCGACCTTGCCGCCGAACGCGACGCCCAAAGCTTGGTGGCCGAGGCACACGCCCAGGATGGGGACAGGGTGCTCGCGGAGTAGCTCAAGGGCGAACCCGATGTCCTGAGGTGTCAGCGGCGCTCTTTAGAATGCAGACTACTCACAGCTGGGTGGTCCGGTCGCCCGGGGCCAGGCGAGAGGATCACGCAGTCGGTGTTGGGGATGACATCGCGGCGAAATGTGGGCCTTGGCGGCTGTCAGCTCGTGCGGCCGGAACACGGCGCCGACATACCAGTCATACTTGTCGGCCTTGATGACCACGACCTTTCGGAGGACCTCGCTGTCCGAGTAGAGCTGGGTGAAGAGGATGAGGAGGTTGTTGGTGTCTGGTGTGTGTGAGCATAGGGCCTGGGGGTGGTGCGATGGCAGGTGCACGTATCGTCGCTCGCCAGTGCAGGTGCCGACTTACACGAGTCGTAGTAGTCGATGATGACCGTACGGGGGAGAGGGGGCACCATGCTGCGTCAATCTACGCCTCAATCTACGCGCCTGTATGCGAGTCTGTCGTGTTGAAGCTGAGCGACACAAGAGATGGGTGCGATGGATGACGTCCAGAAAAATCGGCCAACGGTGACCAACGACCGCGGCAACGGCGCGGCGGGATCCGAAGGCTCGGTGCGCGCGGAGACCCCGCATTTGACACACTCCCACCCGCGCGCTTTCCAACGACGCCGACCGCATTTCCAACGACGACAACAACGTCGCGCAGTATATCTCGGCGACTGTCCCCATGCAAGACGCGCACGACGACCCAATGGCTGCCGTTTTCGCCGACAAGGCAGTGCTCCGCAAGGGCATGCTGCGCACGCTCCGCGCGCTCACGGAGGAGCAGCTTGCCGAACAGTGTACGTCACGCCCTCCGGCGGCTCGGCTGACACCCAGCGGCGGCCGTGTTCGCCGTGCTGCAGCAGCAAAAGTTCTACCGCGAGGCACGTAGTGTCGGGTGCTACCTGTCGATGAAGAAGGGCGAGCTGCGCACCGGCGCGATCGTGAGCGACCTGCTGCAGTGTGCGTTGTGCGGCGGGCCAAGCGAGCTGACAGGCAGCCCAGAAGGCCCTCTTCACGCCGTACCTCCCGCCGGCGGCATCGCAGGCCTCGCAGGAGACGCCGCTCATGGAGATGCTGCGGCTGTACTCGCCTTCTGACCTCGCCGCGTGCCCGCTCGACAAGTGGGGCATCCTCGACCCCGGCACGGCGCGCCGGGACGCCGGGCACGAGGGCCAGCCGCGCGAGGACGGTGGGTCGGCGCCAGGGGCCTCACTGACGGGCAGTCAACGACGCAGAAGCACCGCCGCTCGACCTCATCCTCGTGCCGGGCGTGGCATTCGACGCGGCGTGTAACCGGGTAAGTGCGCGGAACTGGACGCTGCTGACGTCCAGCTCGGGCGCGGAAAGGCATACTACGACCGCTTTCTCGCGTCCTACTCGTCCACGAAGGGCAGGCCATTGTTGAGTGAGTTGGTGGCCGATGCCGACGCTGACGCCCAGTCGCACTCGCCCTCACGCCGCAGCTCGTCGACCAGCCGGTCCCCGTGACCGAGAGCGACTTTACGCTCGACGGCGTCGTCTCGCCGTCTGGCCTCGTCTGGCGCGACGGCGCGCAGAGATGAGCCGCGGCGATGAGAGAAGAGATTGCCGAGCGGCGCAGCGCATGGCACAGCGGCGCCTGGCACATTGCATGTTGAAACACCCATTCGAGTTATCTCTTTGTCGTCGTGTGTCTGAGTCAAGATCTGGTAGCCATCTAAGCTCATGTTGAAACGGGTTATCGTGGGTGCCTGTGTGGTCCTCGCGGGTTGAGACACGGCGGTGTGCCGAACATCCATTGACAGTGTCGTGGAGGACTTGGCGGCACGCTGGCCGGTGGCGTCGAAGTCTGTTGCGTGCGTCATGCTGCCTTGTGCTTGCTGTATCCGCTCTGCCGACGGCGCCATGCCGCGCTTGGCCCATTCACCATTGATGCCTTCCCGGAAGAGCGCGGGCGCGGCTCGGCGCGCGGGTGATTCACACCTGCACGGGTGTCCGGAACGGCCTCAACTCCGTGGCTGGGCGGAAACTGGCTATCCCCGCCGTGCAGATCCACTCTGAACCACAGCCAGTGCAGCTCAGATTCAGCGCGACCAGCCTCCGCAGTCCCAGATTGAGATTGTGGATCACCGCCAGCGCCGCCGCCGCCGGCGCACGCACGCACGCACGCACGCCTTTTGGCCCAAAGGCCGACTGCCGCACCGACCTGAACAATCCATATTCCTGCTGCGGGCAGAGAACGGGCAAAGAAGTCGTTTCAGAGACCGCGAGGCGCAGCAGGGGCGACGCGATACCTGACCCACCAGGAGCAGTCGCCACCTCGGAACTTTATCAGCTGCTGCCCTTGCCTGGGTCGCGTAGTTTTGTCTTTCCAAGCGGCCTGCCTCTCGTCGACGACGGCGGCGGCGGCAGCAAGCGTTCTGTCGGCCCGAGTCGCGCTCGACAACGTGTGCTTTGTGCGCGGCGGCGCTCGCGGCCACTGCCGCCGCCGCGGCCGCGGCCGTGGCGTCAGTTGTTACCGCGCACTCTCTTTAAACAATGGGCTCAGGGGCAGAACAGAGAATGGAGGCTGGGTGCCGGGTGGGACGTCGCCACGGCGTGAGCCCGGCCTTAGTGCACTTTGTGGCCTTCTGGGTGAATGGTATCAGGGCCGGCAGGTGTCATCAGGACAGTCGTGGGCATGGACAAGCGATAGCTGCTGGAATGCCCTGCGTAGGCTGTGTTTAGCTGGCAGTTGATCTCTTTAGCCTCTGTCCAGGGCATGCAGGCATCATGCCAGAGCGGCGACTGTGTGACGAGTGCTGTACGTTATCCCTTGCGCGATCTAGTGCAGGTGTGCTCTTGATACGCCGATTATCAGCTGGGCGCAATGACCGACTCGGAGATGAACTGCTAGCAGCGTGGGCTCGCTAGTCACCTGTCTACTTGCCGTCTGCGTGCGCTCATTGCAGCAAAGACAGGGGATGGAGGTCGGCGGTGGGCGCCGCGTGCACAGCGAGGTAGGTGCGGCCGTGGACGCGGTGAGAATGCTATGCTGGGGTGAATGCAAAGCCATCTCTCCCTAGCAGGCATGCATTGTGCAAGGTTTAGGGGACGTGGATGCATTGGCGTTTCTGGCGGCGGCGGCGGCGAGTGGTGTCGAGCCGGCTGGCTGCTGCTGGCTGGCTGCATTGTTCTTTGCCGCCAGCCTAGATGGCTTCAATGACCCTAGCACGCTTTTGGAAAATTGGCGCGGTGCGTACGGCGCCAGAAGAGCTGCAGCAGCCGCAGCATCCGCAGCAGAGCAGCGCAGAGGAGCGAGCGCTGGCAGCATGCAATGATGCTCAATGCCCACGACGACTGCTAGAGTTAGATAGAATTAGACCCTTTTGACTTTGTCCTGGTGGCGGCGTCGTGCCCCGACCTAGTGGCGCCAGGCGGCAAAACAGGCACATTGTCGATGGAGGCCTGGCGTGTTGCAAAACATCTCTGGCGCTGCTCCTCGACTCCTCTCAGCCCTCGTCTATGGTGGCGCCGAGGCGTGCAGCCAGCCAGCCAGCCAGCCAGCCGGGGCTGATGTGGATCACCTGCAGCATTCTTTAACCAACACGTCGACGACGTGCACGTCGCTCTCTCCTTCCCATCACTCACTGGTCGCGACTAGGCGGCCACTGTACGACGCGTCGCTCGCGCTCACCCCACACGCCGCACCACCTCCTCACACATACACGCGCACCCTTCAACCGCCCACGACCACACCACCACTATCAGCACCGACGACAACGCCGCCGCCCACCTCGCGCGCGCCCACATCTCGCATCCCCGGTGCCGTTTCACAGCCAGCCCCACGTAGCAACGACGCGACGCCGAAGCACTACCCCCTAATACCTCGACGCGCACCTCGCGACGGCCCATCTCTCCCCTCGCACGCACGCACGCACACACGCCTCTGACGTTTCGGATCCAGCCATCCCCTCTGGTCTGGGTCAGGCAGGTCCCAGGCGACGACGCGATAAACGCAGCAACGGCAGTTGCTGTTCCAACGATCCGGCGCGGCCGTAGATTAGGCTCGAGGCACGCAGTCTCAAACGCACCACCCTTGCAAGTCACTTGTTGACAAGCCGACGTCAAGAGTCGTCATTGTCAAGCAGGGCGACCAGAGCCATCTCTGTACCGACAACAGCAGTCTTAACAACGCCGCGGTCATCATCACCCACCCCGACGACGCCGACGGCGACACACTGCACACAACACACACACTATGACTTCTCCACTCCACAAGTTCCTCTTCTCGCCACCACCCTCTCCTCCTCTGGCGACCGACGCAAAACAGGACCCAAACTCCCCCTTCACGCCCCTCTCGACCCTCCTCCCCGGCAACGCCGACGCGTCCGAAGACCCAAAGGCGTCGCCGCGCAGCCGTCTCGACGCCGCAACGCTTCCCCGCTTCCTGTCGCCCAACACGCCGACAAACAGCATGTCTTTGATCGACGTCGAGGCCGCCAACGCCGTTGACGCAGAGGAGAAGAAGTCGCCCTCACTCATGAACCCGCTACTGTCGCCCCGGCTCGCACACTACCGCGCAACGATCCCCCGCCCCATCCTGCGCATGATCTTCTTCGCCGTCGTCCTCTTCACTTGCGTGGCGGTGCTCGTCCTCACCGACAACCGCGCCCCAGCCACTAGCGGGCCCCACGCCTACGCCCCTCCCCAGGCGACGCAGGCGCGCGTGATGCGCAAGCAGCTGTCCTTTGAGACGAAGGGCAAGCAGGCGCCTCTTGTTGCTCGTGAGTCACAAAGCTTGACAGCTCGCGTTTTACCAGAACTAACACTTCCTCAGCCAACCCACGAACGCTCCGCCCTAACCCGCACCCCCTTCCCGTGTCGCACGAGCTTCTCGCCCTCACCTGGTTCGTGCAGGAGTCGGCGTACAACAAGCTGCCTTCCAACCTCGACCCCGCTTTCCCCCTTGACGCCGCCACGATCATCGGCCCCGTGGCCGCTCGCAAGCTGGGCGACACGGACAGCGAGCGCGAGGCGACCTGGCTCAGCAGTCTCAAGGAGGAGTTTGACAACGACGTCATTGTCTGGTTTGCCGGCTCTGCGCCCCCTTACCACGCCCTCGAGGGCATCCAGAACCGTCACGGCCACGGCAAGCGCGTCAAGATGGTCTCGACGTCCAACCGCCCAGATGCGCACGTCGTCCGCGGAATCCTCTCCCGCCTGGGCTACGACCTCGACCGCGCCCCGGTGCTCCTCATTGGCGGTGAGGCTATCGAGGCCAGCGCTGAGCGCATGGGTGAGCTCCGCGAGTCGGGCGAGTTGGGCGAAAAGCTGGCCGCCATCGGCTGGGTTGGCGCGGGCGTTCCACCCAAGCAGTAATGCCGCGGCGTCGGCAATAGAAAATCATGTAGGCCTGGTCTCGTCGTCTCATTGAGTGAGAGTGTCATGTTTATATCACTTGTAACATATGCAGAGCAGCATGGGCTTGCTTGACGCGGGGAGGATCAATGGAGCATCCACAGGAAAGCAAGCGCGAGTGGATCTGACGGAATCAAATTTCAGATGACGTGTCATTTTTACGATCCCCTCAGTATCAGTACGCGACGCGTTGAACTCTCGTGCTCCAGATTAGGTCGATTCATCTGGCGAGGCCGATATATAACTTTGTGTTGTGAATCACAACTCTTCACACCGTCCTCATCCTCACGCTCTTTGACCCGTCTGATCGACTCAGTGGAGCGGGTAAAAGATGTCGCACGTGACATTCGACAATAGTGAGCTTCCCGAGCGGAGTCCGCAGCAAAGCTCACACCACAGTCTTCATGGGCGAGTCGGCCGAGCTTGGGAGTAAGTCACGGCAGCGGGCGCCTTCCCTCGACCCCCAGAAGCTGACACAACCAAGAGCTCCGATTCAACCCAGCTGGATTTGGATGGAAGTCGTACAAGGATGAGAACAACACGCCTACGACGTTCAACGGCTCGGATGTGCGCGGCGCCACCTGGTTGCGGTGAGTCGAGCAGTCGAGTGTCCCGCTGCAGAAGGAAGGCGTGGTCTGACCCCGCGCCCCCAGCGTCGCACGCAACTTCCAGCTGCGCGTGTTCTTGAGAACGCCCGACCAGCCTCGCGTCACCTTTGACGGTTTCAAGCGCGACGAGTTCGAGAAGGTCAAGCGCACGCTCGACGAGTACTTTGGCATCAAGCTCGACCACCGCGACATCAGTCTCAAGGGCTGGAACTGGGGCAAGGCCGAGGTTCAAAGTGGGTGGAGGCAATGCTTTACTTTGTGCATCCGCTGACCCATCGCCAGACAATGAGATCGTGTTCGAGGTGCAGCACAAGGAGGCGTTTGAGCTGCCCCTCGCGCAGGTGGCCAACTCGAACATTGCGGGCAAGAACGAGGTCGCCATCGAGTTCAACCCCCAGCCCATTCCTGGTGTCGGTGCCCGCGAGCCCGACGAGCTGGTCGAGATCCGCTTCTACGTGCCTGGCAAGAGCAAGAAGCCCAAGGGAAGCGACGCTGGCAGCGGCGGCGAAGAGACGGACGTCGACGAGGAGGGCAACGAAATCTCGGCCGCCGAGGCAATGCACAACCTCATCAAGCAGAAGGCCGACATTGGCGCTGCTGTGGGCGACAGCATTGTCGTCTTCGAGGATGTGCTCGTTCTCACCCCTCGTGGTCGCTTCTCGCTCGAGTTCTTCCACGAGTCGCTCCGCCTGTTAGGCAAGTCGACCGACTACCGTGTGCCATTCAACTCGATCCACCGCATCTTCCTTCTGCCAAAGCTGGACGACCTCCACATTCAGCTCGTGCTGGGACTCGACCCCCCTATCCGCCAGGGTGCGACCCGCTACCCCTTCCTTGTCGCTCAGTGGCCCAAGGACGAGGAGGTCGACGCCGAGCTCAACCTCGATGACGAGGAGATTGCCAAGTACCCCGACCTGCAGAAGAAGTACGAGGCGCCTACGTTCCAGGTCATCTCGCGTGTCCTCAAGTCGTTGACGGGCAAGAAGGTGACGCCTCCCGGCAGCTTCCGCAACGCCCAGGGCGTCAACGGCCTCAAGGCCAACGTCAAGGCTGTGCAGGGTGAACTCTACTTCCTGGAGAAGGGTCTGATCTTCATCGCCAAGCAGCCCATTCTCATCGACTTTAGCAAGACGGAGAGCATCTCGTTCTCGCGTGTGGGCAGCGGTGTCGCGTCTGCGCGTACATTCGACATGCGCGTCGTCTCCAAGACGGACAGCGCGGACCACGTGTTCAGTGCCATCAGCAAGGAGGAGGTCGGACCGATCTCGCAGTTCCTGGCGAGCAAGAACGTGAGATTGAAGAACGAGATGGAGGACACGATGGACCTCGCCGGCGACATGGACCTGGACGACCTGTCTGACGACGACGACGCGAGCATTCCGTCCGAGGATGAGGGCCGGAGGAAGAAGGGCAAGAAGGCCGAGAAGGTCCAGCCGCGCAAGGCTGCCGACGAGGACGACGAGTCTGAGGACGAGGACTTTATGGACGAGTCGTCTGATGGCGGCTCGCCTAGCGAGTCTGACTCTGACGACGACGGCTCTGGATTCGCGTCGGACGCGTCTGACCCGATGATGGAGGAGCTGCGGAACAAGCAGGCGGCCAAGCGCGCGAAGAACAAGAAGGCGCAGAGCGGGTCTGATGACGACGCGCCGAAGAAGAAGAAGGCCAAGATGGATGTCGACTAGAAGGCCAGGCCCAGGGTGTGGTACCGAGGTACTGACCGTTGTAGCATTATGTTATTCATCATTTAGACTAAGTGGCTACCAGTGGAGTGGGTCGTGTGTGAGGTGCACGACACGTCGTGTTTGTTTGCCGAGTCGGGTGTAGGTGCTCTAAGGGGATGTGCAGGAACGGGGGTTGTTTGTGCGCGGAAGAGGCCGATGCGAAGGGGCTGTAATTGATGCCCGATGCGAGGGTGAAGGGGGGAAGGGGGGCAGAAGGGCCAGAGGTGGGGGACAGAGGGTAGGTTGTGTCACAATGAGGACGCGGGGTGCGCTCGCACCAGGACGTACGTGCGCGTTGTTGTGGCCACTGCGGTGTGTGCGTGCGTGTCGGTCGGCGCCGCCGCGAGCCCGAAACGTGGAGCCTATGCAACGAGTGGTCGCCTGACGCCAAGAGGCGAGGCGAGCATACGCGCGGTGGCCGAGCCGCCTGCCTGCGAGTAAGCGTAGTATGTCACCGCCGGTGCCTCCGCGCCGGGGGGTCGGGGTCGCGTCCCGCGCCGCGGCAGCATGCCCGCAGCCCCCTGGGTGCTGTGCCCTGCGCAAGTGATCGGCGGCACGGTGTGCGTCGTGGGATGGGATGGGATTTGCGGCGTCGGCGGTGGTGCTAGGCCGCTCGCGGTGCCGACTGACGCGCTGCACCACCAAACACCACCCCTCGAGGCACGCGGTGGCATTTCGCGAGCGCGCGGCCGACGCGCCTGCTTTGCTTGCTTGTTCGCCGGCGGCATAAGGTTCTGCCCGTGTGTTTCGCGCATGCTTTCCGAGCCCTTGTTTGTGTGTTCCTCGCTGCGTGCGTCGAGCATGTAGCGAGTCAGCGTGTGTGCAGCGAGCGAGGGAGCGAAGAATAAAGATCAAGCGACGCGCTGCTGCAAGCACCCCGTCTTCCCCACCTCCCACTCGTTCGACACCCCCGCCATGCTCGTCAAGAACCTCGCCATCCTCGCGCTGGCCGCCGTCGCCGTCGACGCGCGCAAGGCCAACCTCCGCCGCGGAAAGGACGGCAAGGTGTGCCGCCCGCGTCCGAGCACCACTAGTGTCGAAGCTGCCCAGCCGACCGAGCAGCCGCCCGAGGAGTACGCCGCGCCTCCGCCGCAGGTCGAGACGACGAGCGCGGTCACGACGGAGGAGGCGGCGCACACCGAGGCACCCGCGCCGACCGAGGAGCCCGCACCCGAGCCCGCGCACACTGAAGCACCCACCGAGGCCGCCCCGACGCCAACAGAGGAGCCCGCGCCCACGACCGAGGCGCCGCCGCCCCCGCCGGCCGCCGACGCGCCCGAGACGTTCACCGGCAAGGCGACATACTACGACGTCTTCCGCGCCGACCAGAACCACGGCGCGACCAACGGCATCGGCGCGTGCCAGACCCAGCTGAGCGCCGACGGGCCCTTTGTCGCGCTCAACAACGCCCAGTTCGACATTGACAAGCCGTGCGGCCGCACAGTCGTCATCACCGACAAGGAGACCGGCAACACGGTCACCGCGACCGTGCAGGACCGCTGCGCCGGCTGCGGGTGGGGTAACCTCGACCTCACCAAGGGACTGTTTGAGCGCATGCACAACGGCCTCGGAAAGACCGAGATCTCGTGGCACTGGGCGTAGGTGGCGCCGGCCGTATACACATACGCGTGATAGATGTTGTTTCGTACGGACACTGGCTTGTCGCTCTTGCCTTCTTTGCCGGCCTCGGGATAGGCCGTATGCATGCTTTCCAACCGCAGTGGGTTGGCACGTGGCGGTCTGGGCGAGCGCGACGCGATGCGACGCGACGCGACCGGCCCACGGCTGACGCGCGAAACTCTAAAGCCTGCCTAACTGCATCGGCACAGTGCCGACCCCACGGCCTCGTCCCGGCGCGTCATTCTACCGCCCGCGCCGCATGCCAGAACAGGCGGCAGTGTCATGCACGCGTTGAGTGCGGGGCTGCGCCTCATGGCTGGCCCTGCGGCTGCCGCGGCGCCGCAGCGCCCAGGCTGCTTCTCACCGCCCCGACCCCGGCTTCGGGCTCGACATCTTCAAGGCTGCTCAATCTGTGAGCTGGTGTCCTGCTAGGTCGCTGACAAACCTCTGGTTGACGCACAATAGTCAAGGATAGTAAAGACACTTAGAATACACATTCGCTACGCCTACATGCTGTACCGAGTCTTATCCCGATCGTCGTCAAGAAGCACAGTGCTCAGATAGCCACTTCGCGGCAGCCCTCCGTTCGGCCTTCGTAGGTCTCACCCACTTCTCACTCTCCAGATCCCATTTGAGCTTTCCACTTTCCTCCATATACTTTTCCTCCTCCGGCCCGTGTTTGGCCTCGTTCAGGCTGCACTTCTCAGCGTCGTACCAAAAGTCCTTGCTAGGGACGTAGTCATTGCAGAACAAGTCATCCTCACAGCAATCCCTTTTTCGTCGTCGTAGTCGAAGCTGGGCTTTGTCCCAAGTAGAGTATCCATCTTCTTTCGTTTTTCGGCGTTCTGCCCCCTGGAGTGGAGCAGTTCTGCGTTTGAGACACGGAACACCTCTTCTCTGACATTCCATTCATGGCTGTGAAGTTTAGGATTAACGACCTAGGCCTGCTGGTGAATGCGACGCGCGCGCCGAAGCACACCCCGTGGGGGCGCGCGGGTCGGCTCGGCTCCGACGACATGTGGCATCCGAGCGCTGACCGAGCTTTCAACGCCCGTCCTGATCGACTGCTTGTTCGTCGTCGACATCTTGACAATGTACCTACCAGGTCCGTCAGTCAGTGCATATCATCGCAAGATCGAGATCTCTGATGCGGGTATCGCGGGGACGCCGCGCCGTGGTGAGTAGGGCCTTCCCGAGCTGCTTCTGACAACAGGTCCCGCCTCTCGTCCACACCGCCTTAGTGAGATCGACGATGCCGGATGCCGGACGTGTTCCTGCGATCCGACTCGTGACCTCTGGTACAGCTTTTCGTCCAGTTTACGGCTGATTCCCATGGCTAACGACTCGGCGGTGTAGTGGACCGTGGGCCAGCATGTCGCGTGGGAGAGTACCCGAGTCACCGCGCTCTCGCTGCTGAGGGGCGGGGACACGGAGCCAGAGTAAATGCGAGCGCCGTGGTGGTCAACCGGGACGCCGTCATTGTGCTGCTGAACTTCAGGAAGGCTAATTGAGGGCAGGAAGACTAATTGACGGCAGGCACACTAAACAACTCTAGGTGACTTGGTCGAGCAACCCAGAGCTCGAGTGTCTGCATAAGCTTTGCTGTGGTGCTTCAACACCCCCCGGCCTGGAACTCATTGGTTTAGTAGACGCAGACGTCGGGTGGCCGTATCCATTATCTGGGGTTCTGACAGTGCGCGGTGGGCCCTTCTTCAGAGGCATGCTGCGGTCCCCCATGGGCTACGACTGCATGGTGTGACCGCTGCGAGACGAGTTCATCAACGCCGCTGGCTGCGCTGTTGCCGCTAGACCATGGCGCGATTCCAGCGATCGAGTGTGGATCTATTCGTGCGCTGGATGTCAAGCTTCGCCGCTACCGCAGCTATTGCTGACCTGCCCCCACATGGTCCACACTTGACTCTCCGCTTATCGTTGACGCACTTGCTGACGCTAGGCAGCAGCTTACCGGCCGTGGAAGCGCGGTGGGTATTCTGGGACAGTGCTCTGCCTTCCTTCCATGCCAGATGAAGCAGTGGGCCGGGCTGAAATGTGAGGAGGACAAGCGGCCCCGTTTCGACGAGTGACGGCCCCCGGTGGCACTGAGTGCAGTGTCCCCGACACGGCCGAGCGGCACGTGCAACGCCGGCCCCACCGCCACCCCAGCCTGGAGCAAGTCGACGCAGGCGCATCGGTGAGCATCTGCTGCTCAGTGAGACTGCGTCTCCCACCTCTTTAAGGAGCGCGACTACCACTACCAGGCGAATCCGTCCCACGTCATCTGCTGCGATTTGGCTCGAGGCCGGCACCAAAATAGATTGACACTGTTGCTCATGCTCACGCGACCATGTGTTCGAGGTATGTTAGTGCAGCTGACTGCAAAAAGTCTCAAACCACGGCAGCCGGTGGGCATGCAGCGCAGCTCCTCTAATGAGGTGGGCTCACGGAGGTGTGCCGCGGACGGCGGCTCGCCAGCGCCGACGATAACATGCAGGCCAAACCCGACTAATTTACCCGGCACGCCGCGGCCTGCTCACGCCGGCAGCGCAGCTCCGGTCGCCCCAGCGCCAACCCCGTAACCCGTAACCCGGCGGACGTCGGCCTGCGCAGTCATACTAGTGGCGGTATGAGCTCCCTGCGTTACGCCTGCACGCCAGCATGTGGTGGCACACCCGCAGCGGCGACGAGCGTCTCTCGGCCGTGGGGAGGCATCTCGCGCCGAGCTGCGCGCGTGTGGTCGCACATGGGTCGTTGCTATTGTCGATAAGCTGGTGCTGGCGCTGGGGGGGGAGGGGAGGGGGAGGAGGCGGCGAAGAGGCTCAGCTCGGCTCGACTCGACTTGGAGGGCATATGGCTCGGGGTCGTCGCAAACGGCTGGGTCGCAAAAGGGGGTTCGCAAAGGGCTAGAGATAAAAGCCTCGTTGGGTGCGCTCGCGGCGAGCCAAAGCCCCAGCGATCGCGACCGAACACACCCGCACCATGACGTCCCTCGTCCCACCTGCAGAGGTGATGCTGCACGACGTCCCCGAGGCGGGGATGCAGCACCACCAGCGCCCGGAAGAGCTGAACCCAGAGCATGACAGTGAGTGGGGTCGGTGCGGGCGACAGCGCCACGGCTCGTACTCCCCGACGCCCTCCCCACCCTCGCTCACGCCGTCGCAGAAACACGCAACTCGCACCCGCTCGAAGTATATCTGTACTACGCTGCGTTCGAGCGCGAGCGCGAGGACCGCGACCCGCGCCCGATCCCCGACGCGCCGTGGACCGTGCTGGTCAAGACGCTGACTGGGCGGAAGAGCACGATCGTGCGGCCAGGCGACGGCGCGCCCGCCCCGGCAGTACAGTACCTCGAGGACGGGACGCAGGTGTCCGAGCACGAGAAGAAGGCGCAAGGGCAGTACGCCGGCACGGTGCAGGTCGGCGCGCCGGAGGCGTTCGACGACAGTATTGCCAGCCAGAAGGAAACCGCGTACCACCTGCTCCGCGTGGCCTCGTGGCAGATCGTCTTTTATCTCATCACGACCGACATCCTCGGCTTCTCGTCGGCGCCGATGGCGTTCTCCGAGCTGGGCTACGGTCCCGGTGTGCTGGTGTACACGTTCTTCTTCCTCCTCGCGTTCGGCTCGGGCCAAATCCTGTGGCGCATGTACCTGGGCATGGACTCGGAGGTGTACCCCGTCACATGCTACGCCGACCTCGGTGAGCGGACGTTCGGCCCGTGGGCGCGGCACATCTTCAACGTGCTGCAGAGCTTGCAGCTCATCATGAACGTCGCGATCCTGATCATCGGTAACGGCCAGACACTCGCCACGATCATCAAGTACAAGTTCTGCTACATTGTCCTCAACGTGTTCTGGGCGCTGGCGGGCATGCTCGCGGGCCAGATCAAGACTCTGCGCAACTTTGCCTGGTTCACAAACCTCAACATCTGGCTCAACCTCGTCGTGATGGCCATCACGATGGCCGGCATCGCGATCTACGACCCCGTGCCCTCGCAGAGCAACCACAAGGACCTGTCAGAGCCCATCCACCGCTCCGGCTGGGTCCCGTCGACCACTGTCGGCTGGTTCCAGCAGGTCGGTGGCGTGCAGCTCGCCGTGTTCTCCTACGGCGGCGCCATGATCTTCACAGAGTTCATGGCGGAAATGCGCCGTCCCCGCGACTTCTGGAAGGCGGCCTTCTTCAGCCAGCTCTTCTGCTACCTCATGTACATGTTCTTCGGCCTGTTCTGCTACTCATAGTAAGTTCATTCGGGCGCCACTCCTGCTACCCCCCACCCCGCTCACACCCCCCAGCCAGGGCCAATACTCGTCCATGCTCCCATCGCTCAACTTCGACAACACGGCCCTCCAGCTCGTGTGCAACATCATCGGCCTCGTCTCCACGGGCGTCGCAGCAGTCCTGTACGCCAACATCGGCGTCAAGGTCTTCTACCAGAACGTGATGCGAGAGTACTTCCGCGCGCCGGCGCTCACGTCGCGCCGCGGCTCGGTCCTGTGGGGTATCACGGTCATCGTGTACTGGGCGATCGCGTGGGTAGTCGGCAGCGCGATCCCCAACATCAACTCGCTTTCCACGATCGTCAGTGCGGCGTGTATCCTGCAGTTCACGTACACGTTCCCGCCGCTGCTCCTCCTCGGCTTCTGGATGCAGAACGACGCCCTGGCCGACGACGAGCCGTGGCAGCCCGGCATGGAGGAGTGGGCCGGCCGCGTCGACTCGTGGCGCGACCTGTCGCGCTGGAAGCGCGGCCTCAAGCCATACTGGTACGCCAAGACGTTCCTCTTTCTGATCTTCCTTGCGGCGCTCTCGCTCGCTGGGCTCGGCCTGTACTCTGGCATTGAGAGCGCGATCCAGGCGTTCGCTGAGAGCAGCACAACGTCGTTCAGTTGCCGCGCGCCCGGCGAGCCATAGACGGCGAACGTTAAAATTTAGATTGACCCAAGTTAGATAGAACAAGATCTTATATAGTACGTGCAATGCAAGATACATACCGCTGCGGGCTACAGTACAACGAACGGGCTAGAGGGCAACGACGAGGCCGAGGAACGTGCCGGCGAGGACCACAGCGGCTGCAGTGGCAGCGCCGGCGGTGGGCACCGCGGCTGACCGCTTCGAGCGCCACTCCCAGCTTGTCCTCTCGCTCACGTTGCTCAGCTTGGAGCCAGGCTCGCGGATTTCAAACCGCGGTGATGTCCAGTACACCTCTGGGGAAGGGTCAGCATGTCTGCCGCGGTCACCGTCGCCACACCGAGGCCACGCCACACTCCCACTCACCCTTCGCGTTGCGGACGTTGACCAGCTTGATGACATACTTGTCGCCCGGCGGCACATCCGGCACCTCGACCGTATAGTTTGTGACAACCTTGGCACCGAACCACACTGCGGCTGCGTCAGCAAAAGATGCCTCCGAGGCGACAACTGCTGCACTCACACCCCGGCAACTTGGGCTGCCCGTACGGGCTTCCTAACTCCTGTGGTGGGATCATGGATCGGATGCCCCACATACCCGGGCCGGTCAGCTCCTCGCTCCGCCCGACGTCGATGAGCAGCGGAGTGGCAGGGAAGCGTGCCGGCAGGGCCGAACCGGGCGTAGGCTCGATCCAGAGGCGGTTCTCAGTCCCCGCGACCCCTGTGCGTGTCAGCGGGTGTGTCTGGAGCAGCCATGCAACTCTCGTGCTGCTCGGTACCTCGCTCCCGCTCCCACTCACACCACTCCTTTTTCGAAGGCGAGAGCACGCGCACGTGGTTCTTGGCCAGCGTCGTCGGCGGGTCGTTGACCTGCCAGATAAGACCCGGAATGTCTTCATACTGCAGATCCTTGGGCTTGAGCTTGTCGAGCTTGCGCCACTGGTTCTTCACACGCGGGTCGTACCACGCCAGGTCGAGGAACGAGCCCTCGTCGTGCCTCCACTTGTCGACCCAGGGGGCGCGGCGGCCGCCCTTGCGCTGGCCGTCGTAGATCTCGTCGTCGTCGCCGTCGTCGTACTCGAACTCCTCCTCGGGCTCGGACAGCCGGTCGAGCTCGCGCAGCTCGGACAGCGTCTCGAGGTCCGCGTGCAGGCCCTCGATGTTGGGCGCCGTGTACTTCTTCGGCGGGCGCTTGTGCACCTCCCCGGGCTTGATGTCGTCGGGGCGCTCGACGTCCTCGTCCTCGGGGTCCGGGGCAGATGTCTCGGACGCAGCGGCCTCAGGCGGCCGCTGGTCGGGGTGTTCCTTGACGGCGTCGGTGACCTCGAACGGCGGTGGCGTGTCGTCCTCGACAAAGATGCCCGGGGGCGCGTCGTTCTTCTCCTCGACGACAGCGACGGGCGCCTGTGCCGCGGCGTCCTCTGCGAACACGGGGCGCAGAGCCAGTGAGAGTGAGAGCACGAGCAGAGCTGCGCGCATGGTGTGTGCAGGCGCGTGTGTGTGTGTGTGTGCGTGTGTGTGTGCGTGTATGCGTATGGGTATGTGTGTGGGATAGTGTGCAGAGGCTAAGTAGTGTGCATGTCGTTGGTCGCAAGGGGTTGTGCCGTGCTCGCTGTCGAGGTTGCAGTGTGCGAGCTAGAAACCCGGGGAGATGTCACAACAGGCAATGTGCCTTGGCGGTGACCCGCCATGCCAGCAAGCAAGTTGACCACCCGCCCGCCGCCAGCCAGCCAACCAACCAAGCGCAATGACGGCATCCTGGCATCCTCGGCCTCGTCACAACGACGCTCACGGCGGATGGCCCGCAGCCCGTCAAGCCAGCCACAGCTCGCCGCAAGCATGCGCTCACGCAACAGGCTGCCCGACTACGCGTAATGCAAAGTGCGTGGCTGGAGCAAGCCGGCAGCTAGAGTAGAGTTTGCTACTAGGGCCACTAAGCCATATGCATTGCGCCTTATCGCTATTACTCTGGGGTTAATAGGCGACATGCAATCATTAGCCGCTGAAGCTACTTTACCGCAGCAGCCTGTAGCCCAACCTCAGGACCCGACACGTCCTCGACCCGCGCGCAGCCAAGCTCCGCGCCGACGCATGAGCCGCCATCGACCCATCGAGGTGCAAAAGAACGCGAGCATGAACAGCAGAAGCATGCAGAAGCAGTTGGCCGCTGGCAGCACCGGCCGCTGTCTGAGCGCCCCGCGGGTCAAGTGATCATCAGGGTTCTGCCAGCGGCAAATGACGCCCGGCCCAGACCAACGCCGCGGGCCGGTCGGTCCACTCGGCAGCAACAGCAGCAGCGGCAGCAGCGGCAATCGACTCGACAGGCAGCAGCACCTGCTGCCCACATCCATCTCGCTTGCTCTCTCTCTCTCTCTCTGTTTCTTGACATCTCCATCGACGACCCATCCACCACACACACCATGCTCGCGTCAGGCTTCTCGGCCGTCCTCAACCGCTTCCCGCACCACGAGTCGGACCACCGCCGCTACCGGCTGAGCGGGAAGCGCGCGGCGTCGCAGCGCCCAGCCCAGCGGCCCGCCGTAATCGTCGCCGCTACCCCGCTCGCCGCGGCGCCGTGCGAGCCGGTGTCGCCGGGCGTGGGCGCCACGGCCCTCCGCCGCTGGCTCTCGCGATGAGCCAAGTCGTCTGCAAGTGTGAATAAAACCCGTTTCATTGATGGTAAGGACTGGCTCAGCCGGCACAGCAGCTCACACGCAGAGTAGCTGAAGGCGCCAGAGTCCATTCTGTGCGGCGTGGCGTTGTTGTCCCATGTGTGTATGTAACCGGTGTACGAGGAGTGGCTCGGGCGCGGCGGACCGTCGGCGGATCAGCGGGGGCGGGGGGTTGTATGCTGGGCGGTGGCGAGTACGCGAGTACGCCTGCTTTGGCGACGTGCCGCTGATGTTACTACGTACTGCGCATCCACCGATCGCAGTTGAGGCGGTGGCGTTGGGCATGGCATTAGTGGCACGAGTGGCACGAGTGGACGGCGGAGGCGGCTCAGCGCGGAGGACGGTCGGAGCCGGTAATGCGAGGGCGGCGAACAGCGGAGGTATGCAGGATGCTGGGTCGCGGGCGCTGCGCCGAAGTTGAACGCGCGACGCCGGTCCGATGCACTCAGCGCCAGAAGCGTGTACGCTCCGGCCGCCATTGCGAGCACTCATGTGCTGTATACTGCGCAGTAGTCATGCGATTAGATAGGCCCGCAGTCGACACAGCAGCAAGCCTGCGCATCGGGCATTGCATATGCTGTCTGTTTGGCCGTTCCAGCATGCAGCACCAGCGTTCCAGCAGGCAGCACCAGCGAGCGTCGTCGGGTAGATCCAGGAGTTGTCGGGTTACAGGGCCGGCGGCTCACGGCAAGGGCCGCAGGGATGTTTCAGACAGGGGGTAGGAACTGGGTGCGGGGCAGCCATGTTCTGGGCACGCAGTGATGGGCGCGTGGTGCAGATGCTGTCCTGCTTGTTGGCATTGGCATGCACACATGCATGCTCTCTCTCCTCTTTGATAGTCGTGTGCATTACCCCATAGCGCATGCGTGCTCAACACGTCTTCGGCACTAAGGCCCCATGCTCGCGCTGTCAGATCGACGCGTTACGAGACGGCGGACAGGAGGAATGCCAAGGCACGCGTCACGTCCCCCGCAACGCCGCCGCCGCCGCCTCTGCCGCTGCCGGATGGTCCGCGCTCGCCAAAAGATGCAACCCAAGGGCAACCAAGCAGGCCGGTGCACAACATGCCGCGCGGGCAAGCATCGTAGGCACTGCTTGGTGTTTGTAGCCAAGAGAGCGCAACTCATCGCATCTCCATCTCCCACACTCTCATCCACACCTCTCCACAATGCTCGCGACCAAGCTCCTCCTCCTCGCGCTCGCGCCGCTCGCCCTGGCGCAGGACGACGCCAGCTCTGCGTCCGACGGCGAGGCGACCGACGCCGTGTCCGCCTCGGCTTGGGGCTCGGCGACGTCGTCCGCCCCCGCGCCGGCACGCACGAACGGCACCGCGCCCGCCGCGACGCCCGCCACAGGTCCCGACTCGCTGTCCGGCCAGACGGTGTGGACCTCCTTCCGGCCGCCGCCGTCGCTCGCGAACGGGACGACCGTGACCTTCCCGCACAATGGCAGCTGGGGTGGGTGTGGTGTTGCCGCCTCGGCTTGGTTTCCGCGCTGTGGATAACTGACACTCCCAGCCGTCCTCGGCGCGCCGTTCACCCTGCGCTGGGAGACGACAGGCGCCGGCCTGAACGACACCTCGGCCGTCGTCGAGCTGTGGAACCCCGCCGTCGGCAAGTTCAAGGGCAACGGGAGCACGTTGAACGCGATTCCTGTTACGGCGCCCGTGCAGCTGTCCAAGCAGGGCGTGTCGATCACTCTGTACGTTGTGTGCGATGGGTAAGGCGCTGACGCCAGCTCGGCGGACCAGGTCGACGCCGGCACCGGGTACATCCTCCGCATCGTCCCGGGCAGCTCGCGCCCCGTCGTCCCGCAGGGTACGTGAGCCGCAAGACATCGCTAACGCTCCGCAGTCCTCGGCACGTCGGGCTCGTTCGAGATCAAGGCGGCCGGGTCTGCCGCCGACCCGGAGGCCGTGCCCGCCGGCCACGCGGCCAACGGCAAGCCCAGCGGCGGCGTGCGCGCGGTCGCTGCCGCGCCTGTGCTCGCGCTGGTTGCACTGGCCGCTATCGCCGTGCTCTAAGCTGCAGCGCAGACGTAGACGCACCCTCCGTAGCTCACGAACCCCGCAAGTTGATACCACTCATTCTGTTTCCCCCATGGATCTCTGGTCTCGTGTTTGTGTGGCGGTGGGGTAGGGTGGGCTTGGCTCGCTTGGCTGTTCCTGGCAGCGACGAGGCAGCAACCAACCGGCGCAGCGTCAGTTGATGACATGGCAGTGGCGACTGGCTCGCTCGCACACACACAACTAACATGCATACTACGAGACTGAGTTCTACGCCGCGCTCACACAGCGCCGCTGGCAACAAGGGCGTCGTGCCGCGCCATAGCAACGACGAGCGCCTCGACCCACGCAGCGTCGACGGCGCTGCCGCGCGCGCGCACCGCGTCAATCGCGACACGCATACAGGCGACGTGCAGCGCGGCAGCGGCGACCTCGCGGCCCGCGGCGCCTGTCGCGCGAGTCACGGTCGCTGTCGGCGGCGTGGGGTCCGGGAGGCGGAGGTAGCATTGGCGGGCGTGCTTCGCTGGGCAGAGGTGCGCGGGCAGCGCGAGCCAGTTGTCGGGCTGCACTCAGCGGCGTATGGGAGGAGCGCCTACCTTGGTCGTTGGGCTGTCGTGTGGGCAGCCTTCGCTGCAGGGGAAGGTGGATGCCGGCGGGGGCGGGCACATGGTGCTCGTGTTGCGGACTTGGTGGGGGTCAAGAGAGGCAGAATGTGATGGAAGGAAGGTGGCGAGAGACAGACACACTGACGCGCTGTGTGTGAGTGGCGTCTGTCCACGCTGATAGATGCGCCCTCGCTGGGCGGCGTGCTGGTACGGACACGGCGCGTACGACGGGTGCCGACAGTACTCATCCACTGGCCACTGTCCTGCACGCTGCAAGCCTCACCCGCATACACATTCACACCTACAATGCCCCATACATCACTTACAACACTGCGGAAACACTGAACAACGCCACAGCAACCAACATAATCTACAACGCATCGCCAAACTCGATCGACCACCACCTTGCCCACCTCGGCTAGCCGCCACGCATTACCCCTCCCATGCCGCTGGAAGACGCAGACGAATGAGAGCCTTGTACACCGTCTCCTCGTCCTGGAGTTGGAGCAGGAGGGCGTCGAGGTCGGGGGGGTCGCGGGGGTCGTACTCTCCGCCCCGCATCGCGCTTTGCACCCTCGCCACATCCTTCCGCAGGCTGTGGATGCGGCGTGCCATGCGCTCAGCAGAACGGTGTAGCGTGCACATCCCCGGCGGGGGCATGACAGTAGGATCGTTGTCCGGCAGCGCTTCCCAGCACGCCACACCGGGGGCACACAGGTCGAACGTCGAGTCCGAGATCTTGTTGAGCCCAGCGGCTTCCACTGCCTGGTGGGTTAGGGCCTTTTTCACACCTTCTCTACCCACCCCAGCACACTGGCAGTGAACATGACCGCAAGAAGGAGTCGCGACTTGGAGTGGGGCGAACACGTCGAACTCCTCGTACGGCTTGGACGTCGGTGTCATGGGGACGAAGGTGTCGCTCCTCACTGAGGCCCGCGTCGCGGGGGTCTTGCTCCCCTTGCCATGAGTGGACTTGGTGCTCTTGGGTGTAATGGGGTTGGGCAACGGTGAGGCGCAGTCGAGAGATGTGTCTTCCTCGCATATGTACTTGATCGCGGCGGTCTCCTTGATGACCGGCTTGGTGTTCCCCGTCTCATCCGTCCCACCTGCCGTGTCAGACGGCCCTCCTATGCCAGCTCACCTATGTCGATGGTATTCAAGTAGTCGTTGGTGAACAGGTCGTCGTCTTCACACTCCGAGTCAGATAGATCAACATAGCGCAGCTTCGGCTTGCTCTGTGAGGGCGCAGCTGGGATCAGAGTTGCAAAACGACCAAACCCACCACGCTGGGTGTGAGCCGCTTCTGGCGTCGCCGCCCGCTTGACAACGCGCACTCTCTCGTCGGTCTTGTTAGAGGCCTTGACCGGCCCGGTGCCTCCCCATCCGGTGGTAGCTGGGGTGAGTGGAGCCAACGAGAAAGCTCACGTTGATAAGGCGTGTAGCGGGATTTGTGTGGCGTCGAGGGGTACTGCGTGTTGCCGCGCTTCATTGTGGGGTGTGAGTGGTTGGTGCCTACAAGTGGCAATGTTGTTGAGTGGGTGAGTTCGTGAGTGAAAGAGTGAGTCTACGGGAGGATAAGAGAGAAAAGGACGAGGAAGACAGGGAAGACGAGGAAGACAACCAAGTGGCCGCCGAGCGGGTGAGTGTGGCACGACACTCCCCTGGCGGCTGGCGTCTGGGAGCCGCCAGCGCGCCAGCCAGCCTACACCACGCCGAGTACACCGCACTGGGTGCAAGTCGGACTTGCGTGAAGTCCGAAACTGGTCACCTCTTCCCCACCGCTCGAGCTCGGCGGCACCGGAGAACAACATGGCCTGTCAGCGCGTATCCGCCGCCGACCCGACGACATAATGGTTCTCTCACCGCCAACCCACACAGCACAGGTTCATCGCCGCGCCCTCATGCCCCTCCCTCGTCACTTGTCCATCATACTGTCCATGTCCGTCTCCGTGTCTATGTCCAAGCCCGAGTCCGTGTCCGAGTCGGTGTCTGTGTCCGAGTCCGTGTCCGTGTCCGAGTCCATGTCCTTCCGAGCATGTACGTGCCCGTGTCCGTCGCGATCACGCCTCCTCGCCCGCTGGCGACCTCAGCAGCTCATCAATGCTAATGCCCTGCCGTTAGCCCTTTCACCCAAGCCCGACCCACCCGAAAGCTCAGATGCACCGAGACGAGCTCGCGCGCGCGCTCGAGCAGCTCGGCGCTCGACCCGAACTCCTCCGCGAGGAACATCTTGACCAGTGTGATGTCGCCCAGGAGCTCGGGAACGGCGCCGACGAAGGCCGCGAACGCAGCGGCGGCGAGAGGCCGGCGCGTGCTCGCTGTCAGGGGCGTGTCGTGCGCCAGGTGGGCGAGGTTGCGCTCGGCCAGGTGGCGCGCGAGCGCGGCGTCGTACCGTGCCAGGATGGCGTCCATTAGTTGGGCATGGGGGTGGGTGGGGGGTTGCGCGACACGAGGCTGGCTATAGCGTTCCTTCGGTGAGAGCGGCGGGCAGCGGTGCGACCAACGAGGTTCAGGCCGGTGCTGTGATTAACTCGGGCGCAGAGGGCGATCAGACGTATCGTCAAAGTCGTCAAATTACGGGGCGGCGGCGATGCGCCTGGGCGGACTGACTGGCCTTGTTGAGTGATGCCACTCTCCGACAAGGGTTTCCTTCGGCTGTTCGGTCTTGCGAGGCAAGTTACGCTGTGACGCTGTGCATGACGGCGAGGGCGCGGGTAGGAGATAGCGGAGGGGAGCTGCTGATACCCTCTCGGCTCCGGTTCTATGTGTGTCCGTCCCACATGCAGTTGTCGACCTTCAGCTGAAGGTCACTGCGACATGTAGCCGGGAAGTACATGCCTGTCGGTGCTGCACTTATCACCTCTCGTGGTGTTTGGCGGCGTGCAGTGGGGGACGTAGCAGCTCAGCTCTGGGTGTCTCTGCACCCGTATTGGGGCCCATCCCTTCTCGACGTCAGTGTCCCAAGCGTATTCTTTGGGATATGCACCCGAGTTCCAGCCTGCAAGGGCACATTGGTCGTGCCCTTGCAGGTCGTGATGGCCTGATGGCCTGGAGCGAGCGGTTGGCGGCGCCACGACGCTCCCGCTCACCATCGATGAGCTGCTAGCACCTCACCTACGCATTGATGCATTCACACGCACCAGGCGCGGGAAGCGGCGGCGCAAGCCTACTGCCGTTTACGGTTTGCACGTTGTTGTTGTTGCTTGTTACTGGATGCAGCTGTTACATCCATCGGCTGCTCCGTCTGTTGTGCGCCCTGATTGAGCGCGATTTCCCACACCCGCCCCCGCCTTGTTTTGAAGTGTTTTTTGTGACGACGCCGGCGACCTGACAGCCGCTGCAGGCGTGTGCATGTGTGACACGATCACCCCCGCCCCGACGACACTTTCCCCTGCGGCGCCAGGCGGGGCGCTGGCCGGCCCCGCGCCCCGCGCCGCCGCAGCCGGTGCTTGCCTGTCGCGGCAGTCCCATCGAATGAATGCTGCTGGCTGCTGGCAACACAATGCATCGTCCATACTACTCACAGCTACAAACAACATCACACCGCGTCGACGACTGCAGATCCCTAACAAGCCCAGCCAGCCCAGGCCCGGACGCGGACGCAACCACGTCTATTGCGACTACAGCGGCGACGCCAACAAGCAGGCGGCATACTCTGCACAGATTTGACCTGGTTGGTCGGTTTTTGCTGCTGCAGCTGCTGCAGCTCTGCATCCAACTCGCGCGCAAGCACAGGTGCGTGCACTCGCTGCTGGCTCACTCGCTCGCCGGGTGCGCTCCCACCCCCTTTCTCACCCATCCCAGCGCCCGCGCCGCCCATCACTTGCCATCGTCCCATCGCTGCCCGTCTGTGCACGCCGCCGCCGCCGAGCGTCCAGGGTGCTGCGACCCGTTCAGGATCGATCGTCACGTGTCCACCGCCCACCATTCACCCCGACTTTTGTGACCGCGCACCACGCTTGTTGACATGAGTGCGACCACCACAACCACCCTCCTCCCTCCCATCACTGTGCAAACCCTCCCCCCTCCAGGCCACAAGAACGCAGACGACATCGCCCTCGGCCCTCTTGTAGCCCGTCCGCGACTCCGCACAAGCGTCTCTGTCCCCTCCCACCTCGACGAATTCGACTCGCTCGACGCGTACGCCAACGCCACCACGCGGGTGGAGCACTCACGCACAGTCACCACCACCCACGCCGGCTCCAGCTCGCTCGACCCCTTCCCCCAGCGCCGGGCCCAAGCAGTCCGCCGTAACACGACCACGACAAACTACACCACCACCACATCCACCACCGTCACCCCGACATCGCGCACTTTCGTAAAGAGAATGGTGGCGACTCGCACCTTCAGTCAGACGCGCATCACGCGGGTCAACGAGGCGCGCACACCCGAGTACGAGGTCGACAATGCCAGCGGCACCATCACGCCCGGAGGCGGAGCCGCCGCCGAGTCTATACCGCTGCTTGCCCCGACGCCGCTGCGCCTGCCCAAGATGCCGCTGTCGTCGCGCCCGTCGTCGGCCGGGAGCGACGGCTCGAACCGCGGCATCCTGCGCAGAATCTTCATCGACCGTGTCGGCACACCCTCACAGCATCTCCTCCGCCCGACATTCCCCCCCACGTCCCTGACGTCGTACTCGCCTCCACCGCACAAGCCACTCTCATGGTGGGAGTACTTGTGGCTCTGCGTCAACCAAACCATTTCAATGGGCCTCTCGACCGTGTTCCTCATGGGCGTCGTGGCCTGGGCGTTTGCCGCCGAGGCGCTGTACGCAATCCCAAAGTTTCTCCGCTTTGAACGTGACCCGAAGTACGCATGGGACGACGCAAAGCGCTGGCTCAAGGAGGACCGCAAGGTGTCCAAGGAGCCCCGGGACTATGCGCGCAAGGTCGGCATGGACATTGAGAACCAGACGGTCGAGACTGAGGACGGCTTCCTGTTGAGGTGAGTGGACCGCAGCTCGTGTTGTTCTTGTTGCCTGACCTTGCGCCCAGGATGCACCGCGTCATTGACCCCGAGGCGCGCCCTCGGGCTGACGGCCGCGGCGGCTTCCCCGTCCTCATCCTCCACGGCCTGTTCCAGTCGTCGGGCTCGTTCATCACGTCCGAGGACCGCTCCCTCGCGTTCTGGCTCGCCAAGCAGAAGGGCTACCAGGTGTACCTTGGCAACACGCGCGGCATCTTCGACATGGGCCACCGTAGCTACTCGCGGTCGGACCCTCGTTTCTGGGGTAAGTGATCGTCGTGGGGTAGAGTGCATCCGTTGTGGGGCCGTAGCTGACTGTTATGCCAGACTGGACTATTCGTGACCTCGCCATGTACGACCTCCCGGCCATGGTTGAACACGTCTGCCGCGAGACTGGCTACGAGAAGATTGCCTTTATCGGCCACTCGCAGGGCAACGGCCTGACCTTTATTTCGCTGTCGCTCGGCATGGTGCCCAACCTCGGCAAGAAGCTTTCTGTGTTCATCGCCCTCGCCCCAGCCGTGTACGCCGGCCCTCTGACCCACGGCTTCCCGTTCACTACCCTCAACAGACTCGAGTGGCACACATGGAAACGGTTCTTCGGCGTCCTCGACTTCATCCCGCTCATGCGATACGCCTACGACTACTGCCCTGCGCAGATATTCGCTACAATGGGCTACATCATGTTCGCCTTCCTCTTCTCGTGGACCGACACCAACTGGCTCAAGCGGCGCAAGACGAAGATGTTCCGCTTTACACCCACGCCGGTGTCCTCTGCGTCCATCTTCTGGTGGTGCGGCAAGGGCGGGTTTGCGGACAGAAAGTGCACTCTCGACGACACATTGGAGCGGTGGTATGACGAGCGCTTCCCCCCGCTGTCCATCTACTACGGTGGCCGCGACTACCTCGTGCTTGCCGAGCCGCTTCTGGAGCGCTTAAAGACGAAGGAGACGGACGTGAGGGTACACAAGGTGACCAAGCTGGACAAGAGCGAGCACTGCGACTTTTACTGGGCGGCGGATGCTGTCGAGTGGGCGTATGATTCGTTTGTCGGTGAGTAGGCGTGGGGGCTTCTGGGTGGAGGCGCCGGCTAACTTTGCAGACGACATTGAATCCACGCGGCCGCGGTACCCGGAGGAGGAGCCAGGTGTGGAGGAGGTCCTCGAGTAACCAGACTGTCATCTAGAAATTACAGTTGTTTATTATCATGATGTACATGTGCTGCTAGCAGCGGGTTGGGGGGTGGGAGGGTGGGGGGCCGGGGACACTACTCGCCGTCGAGCATGATGGCGATGAACTCCTCCTGGCTGATCTCGCCATCGCCGTCCATATCAAA
The DNA here is from genome assembly GCA_026725045.1 of Vanrija sp. TS_01. Lineage (NCBI taxonomy): Eukaryota > Fungi > Basidiomycota > Tremellomycetes > Trichosporonales > Trichosporonaceae > Vanrija > Vanrija sp. TS_01. Next base: position 1,015,194 of record JAPKIE010000006.1, read on the forward strand.
CTCTTCGATCATGGCTTGGCTGGGGGGTCAGTGTCGAAGGGTAGACGCCGACTCACAGCTCCTCGTCACCCAGGTGCTCGCCGAGCTCCTTGGCCACGCGGCGGAGGTTCTTGAGGCTGATCTTGCCCGTGTTGTCGTCGTCGAAGAGGGAGAAGGCGCGTCGCAGCTCCTCCATCGGGTCGCGCGCGAGGATCTTTTCCGTCACTGCGGTGGGTGTGAGCTGGTGGTCTGTGCGCGTCGTGTGGGTGGTCGTTGGCGCCGTTAACGCTGTTGGCGCCGTTGGTCGCCTTCCTCCGCGCTGTCTCATCTTCCTGCTCCCCTCGCTCCCATGGCGTCACGTCTGGCGGCTGCGCCAACACACACTCTCCGCCCTGCACAGCGAGGGACACTCCCCGCCCAGCTAGCCACCACCCCGCCCCCGCCCCAAGCTCCCCACTCACTGATCTTCTCAAAGTCGGCGAGGTTCATCAGCCCGTCCCCGCGGTCGTGATCACGCAGCAGCTTGAGCACCTCGGGCTTGCGGAGGTTGAACCCCAGCGCGCGCATGGCCACCTTGAGCTCGTGAAAGTCGATGAACCCGTCCTTGTCGGTGTCGAAGAGCTCGAACGCCTCGCGCACCTCGGTGCGCTGCTCGTCCGTGAGCGCCGGGCGCTGTGCGGGCGCGGTCGGCCGTCTTGCGTTGCGGGCTGGGAAGGCAGACATGGCTGGGGTGTGGGTGTGGGTGTGGGTGTGGGTGTGCCGAGCTGGTGACCAGCGAGGTCAAGTTGTTGCTGGCTGCTCGACGCGTAGGGCGAACTTGGACGCGCGTGTCAACAACGCCCGTATGTGCGCCCCCCGGTTAAACCACCTCCACCACGCCTCGAGGCGGCGGCGTGCCCGTCCTTTGTGGCTGTCTGTGGGTGGCTGCTGCTGCTGCATGCGCCGGCCTGCGTGCTGCACACTGCTGCAAGCTGCACCCCCACGACAATCCTCTACGTCCTTTGGTCATGTCCCCACAAGTTGGATAAATCCCCGACAACAGTCCCCACGCATCATAACTCGCACCACTCTACACACTGTCGCACCACGACACGGCCATCAGGGGCTGCCAGCGCGAAACAGCCCACGCCTATCCCAAAGCAGATACGAGTACGAGACGTGCCGGCGTGCCCCCGCTCGACTCTCTCTCCTCCTCAAACTTGAAACTCGTATCACCACCACCTCTTCCTCTCACCACGATTCACACACCCCAAAATGTCGCGCGCAGCGGCGCAGGTCCACCGCCAGGCGCGTCACCAACTCAGCAGTGACCGCGCGCACTCGCGCCACCCGCCCAGCGCGTTCAACCAGAGCCTGCTGCTGCACGACACAACACAGATCCAAGCACCACCCCCGCCGCGCAACAAGCTCACCAAGACGGCGCGCCGCACCTCGCTCCCCCCCTCGCTGGACACGGTGAGAGAGCTCGTGTCCCCCGACCGGCGCGCCGAGCCGCCCCTCCCCTCCGAGCTCGAGTCTGCTGGGCCGATCCCCGCGCCCGGATTCTCGATCCGGGCGCTGTTCAGGCGCCGAGGAAAGGTGCTACTCCGCCTGAAAGGAGACGAAAAGCCCGCAGTGTCCGCGTTACACAAGGTGCGTGGCGACATGGCGGCAGCACTGACCCCAGGTGTCCGAGGAAGCCGACGAGCCACGCACCATGGAGTGGCTAGTGTATCACTACCAGTCGCGCAGTGCGACCAGCCTGCATGGTACGACCGGCACCACTGCCGCCGATCCGACGTTCGTGCCGACAGAAGGAGCGTTCACACCGTACCAGTACCAGAAGTACTCGCTCGCGTGGCAGCAGTCGCAGCACCGCAAGAAGGCGGCGAAACACAGGCCGCAGCCCAACGCGGGCGGGAGTGTGTCCCTCACCGACCTCTTATCCCCCCAGCCGCTGGGAATCACGAGCTCGACACACTCACTTCCCCTCACAGAGGTGGTCGCGCGCCGCTCGCGCTCAGGCAGCGCCGTGCAGCCGAGCCGCTCGCGCCACGACAGCGTCGTGACGTTCGAGACAAACAACCGCCCCGCGTCAATCCGCTCGGTGCGCTTCGCCGAGGGCGAGGGCGACGTGTTGCCTAGGGCGCCGTCGTTTATCAACACGAGCCTCGCGGTGGACGCAGACCCGCCCCCGACGCCACGGGGCATCCTTCGCTCGTTCAGCATGTCCTCGTCGTCGTCACTCGTCCCCGACGTCCTTGTCGAGGACACGGCAGTGGCCACCGATTCCTCGAAGCCCAACTTGGAGGTGAAGTGCATCGCTCCCCCCGAGGGGAGGGCAGGTATCGACCCCCAACGCCGGCCTTCTATGACCAAGTCGATCGAGTCAACACTGTCCGTGCCCGAGCCGAATGCGGCACCTCCGAAGCGCCGCAGACGCCCCTCCCAGAGCTCGCTCGCCTCTCCCAAGCTCCGCAGCCCGAATCTCTCGATCACCACCAGCCCTGCCCATGGTCCCGGGAGCCTGCCGAAGAGCTCCCCAGTCGGCTCGTCGGCTTCACTCCAACCGGAGTACGCATCGGTGTTCGCCTCATCGCCGACGTCTCCTACATCGTCTTTCTCCTCCCTGCCCGCCTCGAATGCTCCCCGCCCCAAGCTGTCGAGAAAGTGGTCTCCGGGCTCTTTTGCGTCCTTTGCTTCCGGCACAGAGGCCGGCAACTCGCCCCCGAGCTCGTGGAATCTCCGCAGCGCCTCCACGGCCACTCTCCTTCCTCCCCTCAAAGGCCTGTCACTCCCGTCTATTCCCTCTCCGTCCACATGGGAGCCGATCAAGCGCCTCCGCCGCTCGTCTACCTCTAACACCCCAAAGTCACTGGAGGTAAAGATGGCGGAGTTCGAAGAGGGTGTCTACCGCTGGAAGTTCGTTCGGCGGCCGGACAAGAAGCCCGACAAGACCAAGTGGGGCCCTCGTCCCCTCCAGGTGGGGCCGTACGACTTTGCTCGCGGACCAGGAGAGGCTAAGCTCTTTCGTGAGCGGAGCGAGCCAAGGTCCATTGTTGGAGAGGAGGATACACATCCACCCCGCCCGACCTCGGCCCGCTCGCTCTACGTCTACGACTGGACCAGGAACGTGTCCAACTCGGTTCCATGGGAGCGCGACAACGCCAGCACCTTCAGCCTTCCAGTGTTCTCGAGCCCTTGGACGTCTGACAGGCCGTCACCAACTGACACGGTCGTCGCCCTCCCCTTTGACAAGGATAAGGAGCTCCCGCCACTCCCTGTAGCTGAGGAGGGTTCCGAAACAGAGCGCTCGACTTCACCCGCCTTCTCCGACTGTAGCCTGCACCGCAATCTGAACCTTCCCAAGCCCAAACTCCCATACGTCCCGGAATACATCACCGCTCATGAGCGCCGCCTTGCCAAGATGGCTGCGCGGGCCGACAAACGCCTCAGTGCGCAAGTGGCGGTCCACTCGCGCGGCCGCCAGCCCCGCTCCTCGACCAGGGGAAGGGGCTCGGCCCGCCGCACACTCTCGGCACCACCCATCTCTGACGCCGCGTCGGATGCCGCTACCATCGACTCTGACCGTCCCGAGTTCGACGCCCGCCACCGTACCCAGTCGCATCAGCTGTTATCGTCGTTCGACCAGCCCGACCCGAGCCCGCCGGCGTCGACATGGAGCTCGATTGGCACCAACAGCTACTTCTAAGCCTCGATCACTCCCAGCATTGTTTCACTCACAAACATTGTATCTTCACGACTTGACGCACCGCATTGCTCAACCACAGGCCACATGCCTGTCTCATGCCCCTTCACGCCGCAAAAGGCCCTCATACCGCCACACGTGGCCCATCACTTCATGCCGCCACATGCGGCCCATCATTCATGCCACACTGGCCTTTGCCATTGACTCGTACCCATCGCCACTAGGCCTACGCGCCTCCACTGTATAGGAATTTATACTTGATGCTGGTCGGCTTGTGACCATAGCACAGTCCATGTGATACACATACATATGCACGAGAGATAAGAGGAAGGGCGGGGCGTCGGGAGGTTGGCCGGGGTGTCGTGCTTCTGATCGGCGTGTGGCAGATGACGGGCCCCGGCTCGGGCGAGGATGTGAGGTGAAGGAAGCGCGATAAGATGACATGCAAGAGCTCACAGGGTACGAGTGTGGAGGTGCAATTGTGGAGGCTGTACACTATGCTGCTGGCGGAGATCGAGCGGCGTGATTTGACCACAAGGGCTCGCCATGTGCCACTGCGCACTCGAGCGCCAATTACGTCGGTCGCAATCTCCGCGGCAAGCGACGGACGCGCCCCGCCATAGCTGCAAGCTGACGCCCGCCGCCCGGCGGCGCTCGGTGCGTGCCTCGCTCTCTCGTCTCCTCGGCAATCACGAGGGGCCATCTATGCGTCGGGACAGACAGTCCCACTCGCGCCTGGCATGCAGGCGGCGCAGGCGAGCGAGCACAGTGCATGCGGGTGGAGGCAGCAGACATGCATGCTGCACCACCTCCTGCGGCGATTCTGTGGGGCCCGTCGTCGCTTCGTGGGGATAGGCGAGGGCGCGTGCTGGAGCCCGCCGTGCTGCGGTGTTGGTGGAATCACGCACGAGATCCGCCGTGGGGTGTGGGTTGCAGTGTGCTGCTAGCAACCTTGCAGGCAGGCTGGTGGCTGCTGTGGTTGGCCCGACGCCCGACAGTGCCGATGGCCCTAGGGGCAGCAGGCAGCCAGCCAGCCAGCCCTGGCCGCCGCCGGTTATGTTAGCCGGTCCCCTCCCCCGCCGCCAGCTCGCCAGCTCACGGCGCAGCCCCACGCGCCGACGACGACGACGCAGCGGTGCATGGCGCATCGGTGGGCTGCACGATAAAAGCCGTCGCCTGCTCCAGTCGCCGCCGCGCGGTGCATTGCGCGCGTTTTTCCTGTCCCCTGCTAGCTAGCGCCGTTTTCCGTGCGCCGTTTGTCTGCTCTGTCGGTCATTCACCCGCCGTCAGCAACTGCACCACTCGGGTGGTAGCTCCGGGTGATTTGATCCCGCCAACACCCACCGCGTCACTGCCGACGTACCGACGCCGTTCGGACCGCGGCAACCAAGCGAAGAACGCTGCAGTGCAGTGTGGCCAGCCAGCCAGCTGCCTGCCAACTTCAGTGGGGATATCCACTCGTCTCGACTCGTCCACCCCCTCTCTTTCTCTCCTCACCACCGGGTCTTATGCTGGCCCGCAACGCAAACCGCTCCACCTCCAGGCTGGCATCGAGCGCCTTCAGAGTGGGTAGTTGTGTGTGCTGGGGCGCAGCAAGACGCCCCACGCACGCCCATACCGCCATTCCCCGCTAACCGTTTTTTTCTTCTCTCCAGACCAACATGACCGCCGTCCAGCTCGCCCCCGCGCGCGCCGTCAGCTCGAGCGCGCCGCACCGCAACGCCGCGTCCGACAAGCCGCTGTACGCGAGCCAGAGCACGATCCCGCACCTCCCCGTGCCCCGCCTCGCGTCCACGCTGCACAAGTACCTCGAGTCGCTGCTCCCCCTGCAGACGCGCGAGGAGCACGCAAAGTCGGCCCAGGTCGTGCGCCAGTTCGCCGACAGCGACCTCGCCCACATCCTCCAGGCGCGTCTCCAGGCCCGCGCAGAGGAGAAGGACTCGTGGCTCTCCGAGTGGTGGAACGACGCCGCCTACATGGGATACCGCGGCCGCCTGATCCCCAACGTCAACTACTTCTACATCCACAAGAAGGGCCTCGGAAAGGGCGCCAGCCAGACCGAGCGCGCAGCGCAGATCGTCCGCGCCGTTGTCGAGTTCAAGAAGCTCGTTGACTCGTGAGTGGAGCGGAATCGGGCACTGGGGGCGTTCGGAGGCGCGGTTCGGAAGAGAGGCTAGGTTGTCGTGGCTCCGCTCGGGCCTTGCTCGGCTGGACACGATGGGCGTGTTGAGCCGAGCGACGCCGCAGCGAACTCCTATCCGTACACCCGGCCGGACGCCCACCCCCCTCTGCCCACCCCCACCCCCACCCGCACACACGCTCACACCCACCCGCAGCGAGCGCCTCGAGCCCGAGAAGGTCAAGGGCCAGGCCCTCTGCATGAACTCGTACCACTACCTGTTCAACGCCGTCCGCGTCCCCACGTCCCCCGCCGACGTGCCCCTCGCCTACCCCAAGGACCTCAACCACATTGTCGTCCTCCGCAACGACCGCTACTACAAGCTCGAGGTCGGCGGCCGCAGCGCCAGCGAAATCACCGCCGCTCTCGAGGAGATCAAGAAGGCCGCGGATGCCGCCGGCCCCGGCGAGCCCATCGGCGTGCTTACTGCTGACGACCGTGACGTCTGGACCGAGTTCCGCCGCCACCTCCTCTCCATCTCCAAGAACAACACCAAGTCGATCATTGACATTGACTCGTCTATTCTGCTCGTCGACCTCGACAGCGGCGCTCCCCCCAAGGGCGACACTGAGCGCGCCTGGTCGTACTGGGCCGGTGGCAACTCGCCCGCGCCCCAGACCAAGGGCCACAACCGCTGGTTCGACAAGCACCAGTTCATTGTCGACGAGGCCGGCGAGTCGGGCTTCAACGGCGAGCACTCGATGCTCGACGGCACCCCCACTCTGCGTCTCAACGAGTTTGTCCTCGCCTCGCTCGACAAGGGTGTCATCCCTCTCGAGCTCCCCGAGGCCGAGCGCGCCAAGGGCCCCATCGAGTGGAGCGAGGTCAAGTTTGACCTCGACGCCAAGCTCAAGGAGGACATTGCCAAGTCGCAGAAGGGCTTTGGCGAGGAGATCTCCAAGCAGGACCTCGAGATGGTCGTGTTTGACGAGTACGGCAAGAACCTCATCAAGACGTTCAAGGTCTCGCCTGATGCCTACGCCCAGATGGTCAAGCAGCTTGCCTTCTTCAAGCTCCACGGCCGCCCTGCCGTGACCTACGAGTCGTGTCAGACCCGCAAGTTCCTCCTCGGCCGTACCGAGGTCATCCGCTCGGCTTCCAACGAGTCGCGCGCCTTCTGCGAGGCCATGCTCGACCCCAAGGCCACCGACGCCGAGCGTGACGCCAAGCTCCGTGCCGCCGCCGCCCGTCACAGCCAGTACTCTGCCTGGGCCGCCGACGCGCAGGGTGTCGACCGCCACCTCTTTGGCCTCAAGAAGCTCGTGCGCGAGGACGAGGAGATGCCCGCCATCTTCCTGGACCCCGCCTTCTCCAAGTCGTCGCACTGGGAGTTCTCGACGTCCAACCTTGGCTCCAAGTACCTCGACGGCTGGGGCTACGGCGAGGTTGTGCCTGACGGCTACGGTCTGTCATACGCCATCCACGACGACAAGCTCTGCTGGGGTATCACCACGCTCAACGGCGACGCCCACACGCTTGCCGAGGCCCTCAAGGAGTCGGCGCGGGATGTGCGTGCCATGCTTGAGCGTGCCAAGGCGTCTGCCCCGGCCAAGCTCTAAGCGGGCGCCGCCGTGGGGCTACCCAAACCCTCCTTGTTAGAACATCTATTCGACTGAGCATCCCGGGTACCAGCGGCTCAACCCATAGAGCCGGGTTAGAAGCGAAGGCGTAGCTGGATTGTATTGCGCATTGTCATGCACGTTGAGAAGTTACGCGGGGGTGGGGGGGCAGTGTGGTGTCGTATATGAGACGAGTTGGCGAGTACGTTCAGCGTGGCTACTAGGACGACGGCAGCAGTCGGCAGCGGCACCAAGTTAGGGCACTTCGGCTGCCACAAGAGAGCGTGCACGGTAGAGACGCCCCATCCCAGCTGTTATCAACTGGCTTCCTCGCCATCCTTGTCCCGATCCACCGGAACAACTATACGAGCAATGCAGTGCATGGTATACAATATGGGATTGCGGTGCGGCGCGGCGGCCGCAGAGCCGCGGGTGCGTGGCGTTGGCGTCGACATCTACTTGATCTTGCTGAGGAGGAAGTTGATCTGGGCGCGGGCGCGTCAGCGGGGTGTGCTCGTAGCATTGGGACGAGTCCGGAGGGGAGGCATCTTTCGTCTCCCACTCGGCGCGGCGCGTCGCCAGAGCGCGGCTGGCGTCGCGCCGGCCAAGAGCACGTCGGCCCTCTCGCGGCTCTCTCGCGGCCCACCGCCATTCTGCCGCACGCCCCACTCACCGACGGCCGTGCGTTGTTGCCCTTCTTCACCGGCTGCGCCATGCACATGTGCAGGTTGCGCGCGGCTGCCGCGCAGCCCTGCGTGCCCTCCACGCCGGCGCGCAGGTCGCCCGTCGTCGCGAAGCACGCCAGCAGGGCGGTCAGCTGCGGCGTGCAGGGGGTGTCGACGATTTCTGTGGCGTGGGTGATGGGTGTGGGGAGGAGGAACACGAGCGCCGGGCGAGGTCGAGGGGGGGATTAGGCCGCCGGGTAGGACGAGGACGAGGTGTAGCCAGGCCGAGGACGGACGAGACGGCGTTCGAGGACGAGCATACGAGACAAGGCCGACGCAAGAGCGAGAGAATACCGCGTCAGCGCTCTTGCTCCCCCACACCCATGCCCACCCGACTCACGCTTCGTAGGGCGGACCTTGAACCGGTGGACCATTTTGTCGTGGTTGTTTTGTTTGCTCGTCGTCGCGATGATCGCGAGATGAAGCGGACTGTTGGCGGCCAAGCGGTGGTTGTCGGAAAAGTCAGTACGGGACATGAAATTTATGCGAGCCGCCCTTTAGTGGTCGTCGATGGTGATGTGCACCTCGTCTTTCTGCCCTCTCCCGCGCCGTGCACACCTATCAATGCTTGCCTGCGCCGCAACGCCGACTGCCGACTGCATGCTCGCTGCGCTCGCATCTAGAGTGAAATACATACATGGTATGGCCCCGCGATGTGTCGCGCGGGCTTTTGCTCCGTGCCCACTCCTGTCCGCCACACCACCCCCACCCCCCTACCACACCCCCGCCTACTTCCTGCCGCGCTTCTGCATCGTGTTGGCGCGCTGCGCCGCGCGCTCCTCGTGTCGGATAGCCTTGCGGACGTTGACGCCGCCCGCAACGCCCGAGCCGCCCTTCTTGGGCGCCTTCTTGCCCTCGGCGACGCCAATCTTGCCCAGCAGCGTCATGGCGCTGTCCTTCTCGGCCTTGAAGTCGCCGACGGTCGCCTCGAACTTGCGCTTGATGCCCTTGGCGCGCGGCTCGCCCTCGATCTTCTTGTCGAACCGGCCGAGCGACGCCGTGCTCGTCTTGGAGACGAGCATGCTGCGCTCCAGCTCGGCCTTGCGGATCGTCCGCGCCGTCTTCTTCTCCGACTGCGACGCGTCGCCCGCCTGCGGTTTGCGGTTCAGCGCCGAGAGAGGCGACGGGCCGCCCGCAGCCGCCTCGGCGACGTTGCGCGCGTGTTGCCTCTCGTTCTTGGCCACGCGCGCCTTGCGCTCCGCGCGAGCGGTAGCACGGGGGTCGACAGTGATGTCTGGGGAAGGTTAGACTGGCCCGGCTCGCCACGCTGTCCGCCGCGAGCTACGCTCGCGGCGGACACATCACCCCACTCACCATCGCTCGCCTTGAGCTCATGCAGCCACTGGCCCTCGGCCTCCCTGTTCTTGCCGCCAAAGCCCCAGCGGTTGACCCACTCCTGGCGCTCCTCGTCCCAGACCTTCTTGTCCTTCTTCGAGTGCGAGATGCCCTTCTCCTTGGCGAAGCGCTCCCACTTGGTGAGCGGCTTGGGCTTGGGCAGCGGCTTCTCGCGCGGAAGCACGAACACGGGCTCGGGCAGCTGCGCGATCGGCCCGTTCTCCGACTTGATGGTCGGGAGGTTGAACAGGCCGGCCACGAGCGCCTGCGTCGACGTGAGCGTCAGGGCGAGCAGGTGCGGGTCGAGCGTCTTGTACTCGTCCGCGTCGACCGGCGTCGTGTCGTACGCGGCGAGCAGGCCGGCGTCGATGTCGACGGGGGTCGCACGCGCGAGCGTGTCGATGGTTCTGCGGTCAGCGGCCGGGATGACAGTGCACACTCACTTTGAGGCCTCGTACTCTGCCAGCTGCTGCGAGACGTCCATTGTGGTGGTTGTGGTGGCTGTAGTGGCTGTTGGATGGTCTGTAGCAGGTCTGTCACTCGACTTGGCCACCAGAGATCACTGAAATCTCATGCAGATGGAGGTGGGATTAATGCGAAGAAATTGCGAAAAGATAATCACACTTGCAGCAGCGAGCTTTGCAGTTGGTAGCAGCAGTAGCGGTCGTCGTCGGATTTGCTTCCGCGCGAGCCCCTCCGACTGTCTGGCGCCGTTTCCACCAACCACCAACCAGGGCTGACCTCCTGCGAGCAGCAGCAGCCCAGCGTGCAGCTCGTCCTCGACGTCCTCGGCCAACTCGACTACACTCCCTCCCTCCCACTCACCACTCATCCACACCCGAAACAATGTCCTGGCCCGTGACCGGTACGTTCGAGCTGCGCGCGCGCGCCGCGGAGGCGCAGGCAACACGCCCGCTGACCTGCCCCGCAGCTACCCCTCACATCCGTGAGCGCCAGATCTACCTCCAGGTGGGTATTCCGACCGTGTGCGATGCCGCGTGAGGCGAGGCCATGTTTGAGGTGGCAGCAGCGTACAGGCTGCCTTGCTTGGGATATGGGAGCGCACTTCACGACGTCGACACCGGCCGACAGCGTCTGCCCCGGACTACAGCTGACTCGCGCAGAGCCGCGCCGGCAAGGAGCTCGTCTACCTCCGCAAGCCCCGCTCCAAGGTCTACTTCGGTGCGTGAAGCTTGTGCAGAGATTGGGACGACGTACTGACCAGCGCTCTCTCCTCCCTCCGTCCGCGTTTGATTCCTGCTGGTCGCTGCCATGTCTCCGCTATGGCCTGCCGTTTCCTCCCGGCTCATCGTGACAATGACGATTGTTGTGTGTGCCGACTCGCCGTTCTCCTCTTGTTTACCGACTGGATCCCACTCATCGTCACCTTGGCCCTCCTCGACGACCCATCTCGTTCTGTCTTGCGACCGCTATGCTCGTGCCTACCACCGTGTTACCCCTCCCACGCCACCCCGGCACCTCCCGACCGCCCCCTTCCGAACGCCTCCGCCACGCACCTCGCTACAACAGCTGCCTACCTCGGCCTCCTCGGTGTCTCCGTCGGCGGCTCGGTCTTCCAGCTCATCCAGTACGCCCGTGTTAGTATCTGTGGTGGCTATTGTGAAGACGGAACGCTGACAGGTTGTGTGCTCTTGCTTCGGCCACTTCCCGCTCCCATCATGATTCTCGACGCTTGGCCCCGGTTGTCACTGCGGCGCTACTGGAATACAGGGCCACGCTGCCAAGAAGGACGAGTAAATCTGTTCCCAAAACATGAATGCATAGGATCGGATGGAGTGGGGGTGGGGGGCATAGGGGCAGGAGTGGCAGGAGTGATGTTCCTTGGCTTGTCCGTGTGCGTCAGTGGTGGGCTCCTCGCGGCGAGGGCGGTTTGCGTCTGCTGCACTCTGCGTCGCGCTCTGTGGAGCGGCCAGCTGTCTGTTCAGAGCTTCTGATACTTGTGTTGCCTATCATCCGCGACGCCGTCCAGTCCCAAGCTCGCTAGCACCGTGTACCGTGACAGGCCCCTTCGCTAAATTGACGTCACCTCGAACCCACTCACATCAACAACAACCAGTGCCCATGACCTCGCCCGGCCACAGCTTCACCACCGTCTCGCCCGTCACGACCCCGCGGATAATGGAGGACTCGGCGCTCGACGACACCTCGGCGCCCGACACGCCCCCGCGCGCGCGGCGTGAGCCCCCCGCCCCTTGCCAGATCCAACTAACACACGCCAGACGGCTTCCGGCGCCAGTCGCTCGCGGTCGCCGCCGCGCGCCGCTTCACGCTGTACAACGTAGAGTCGGTGTCTGTTGCCGCAGCGCCGCCGAGCCCGGACAGGGTACACTTCCGCCTCCCGTTCGGTGGGAGCAGCGCGTTCGCGCCGACATCGTCGAACGCGCCGTCCCCGCGCACCTTCACCCCGCTGGGCACGCCGGGCGCCGGCGGCGCGTCGCGCCGCGCGCCTAACCGACGCCGCTCGTCGGGCGCGCTGCCGCGGTACCGCTGGCTCTCAGGCGGCAAGAATACCGGCGACGAGCCGGGCGTGGATGTGCGCTCGGCTAGGGACCAGGAGACGTACGGCCACTTGCGGGGACGGACACATGTGACTGTGAGTGGGGGGTCTGCGTTCGCGCGGTGCGTTCGCGCGGTGCGTTCGGCGCGCGCGATCGCACTGTTGGTACCAGAGAGGGAGAAGACGGGGGGAGATGTGCATCTGACGCCACGTCTACTAACACCTGGTCCAGGTCGTCGACTACTCGTCCAACGCGGACGCGGAGGACACCAACGTCCGCGTCGACTTTCCCGGCACGCGCCTCGCCTCATGGCTGGACAGCAGCGCGGGCCAGCGCCCAACGGCGGACGGCAAGCCCGTCGGCGTGCGGTGGAGTGAGTCGCCTCAGCAGCAGCACTGACGCCCGCAAGTCCACGTCTCGGGCCAGAACTGGGAGGTGATGAAGACGCTGGCACTGCGGTTCCAGCTGCACCCGCTGGCTGTCGAGGACGCGCTGCGGTCGTACCGCTCTCCGCGGTCCAAGATCGACTTCTACAAGCACCACCTGTACCTCCAGATCCTGGTACACCACATCCACCGGCCGGACCTCGAGACGCTGGCCAAGGCGACGCAGGGCGCGGAAGAGGGCGAGCACGTCACCCCGCCCGCCGGCGCGCTCGAGGAGGCCGGGCACGCGGCCAACGGCGGCTCGTGGTGGCCGTGGCGCCGGCGCGGGCAGATACGCCTGCCGGAGGGCGTGGAGAACGTGTTTGAGCCCAGCTTCCCGGACCCGCAGGGGCTGAACAAGAAGGTGTGGGGAAGCGCACGGGGTGAGGCTGACGCTGGCCAGAACGGGGTCGAGCTGCCCTCCCGCCGCGACTTTATCGACCCGGTATCGGCGTCGTACATGATCCCGGTGCGCAAGGGCATCATTAGCGTGTTTATGATGCATGACGGTGGGTTCGGGAGAGGGCAAGCTGCTGACGAAAGGCACGCTCATCTCGCTGTCTGCGTACGAGATCCACGAGGCGCTCGAGCCGATCTACGAGCGGCTGGAAGACGAGCACTCGATCCTCAGGCGGTCAGGCGACGCGAGTATGCTGGCGCACGCCATCCTGGATATCAGTGGGTGATTCCCTTGCGCGCCATGCTCATGCCCAGCCGTCGATCTCGCCATCGAGATCATGCAGACGTTCGAGGTCAAGATCCTCAAGACCGAGGCCGGCGTGCTCGTGCACGCAGAGGTGCGCCGCCTTGTCGTTCCCGCTAACGCCCAGCTCGAGCTCGTCCGCCGCCTGCACATCATCCAGGCGCAGCTCAGCCGCTTCAGACGGCAGCTCACGTCGCTCCTGCACGTGTGCTACGTGATCCGCGACCAGGACGCCGAGCGCACCGCGGCCGCCTCGGGCGCGTACACGCAGCCGCGGCGCAGCAGCGCCGCGCAGTATCGCACAACGCGGCTCGACGGCCCGCCGCCGAGCATACACCACCCGCCGTCCGCGATGTCGCCGCGCCACTCGCCCGCGCTCGGCGCGGCCCACTCGCCGCTCGTGCCTGTGCCCTCGCCCGTGCCGCTGATCAACTTGGAAGCGGTGATGGAGTCCGAGCCGGAGCGCGACGAGAAGCCGACGGGCTACTTCTCGCCCATGGCGCGCATGTACATGAACGACGTGATCGACCATCTCGAGGTGCGTAGCAGCAAGGGCGGGCGCGCTGACCGGCCCCAGATGGTCGTGTCCTCTGCCGACCAGTTTGTCGCGACGTGCGACCACCTGACAGACTACGTCTTTGTGGGTGTGGTGGCGTTTGTGCCGAGGCTCACCCACCAGAACGTCCTCTCCTTCAACACCAACAACTCGATGGAGCGGCTGAGTATCGTCACGGTCGTCTTCCTCCCCCTGACCTTCATCGTGAGTCCACCGAAGTTCCGTGGCGCTGACACGCAGGCCTCGTACTTTGGCATGGTGAGGGACGCCGGCGCCACACTCACTCACCCTCCAGAACTTTATCGACTTCGATGCGCTCGAAAACAACGTCAACTACTTCTGGAAGGTCGCTGGCCCGTGCACCGTCACCTTCTTTATTGTTGTGAGTGCACACGCCCCGCGACACCGCTGAAAGCCAGTTCTCCTACTCGTACATTGTCACGGGTGCCCAGTCGCTCCATCGCCGTGTGGACAAGTGGAAACGCGACAAGGCGGTAGCACATGCCGCCGCCGAGGCCAACAAGCACCTCGAGGGAGAAGCCTAAGCTAAGCAGCATAGCAGATGTGTACATCGTCTACGGGCCGAAGCATGCATGGTGTGGCGCAACCCCTTGGAGTGGGAGCGAATGGAACAGGCTATCGTTATGTGAAACTATGAAGAGAGCAAGACTGGTGCCAATGGAGGGGATGAGATGGACGTGTCGTGGACGCCAAGACATGCATGCACGAGCGGCAAAGGAGTCGAGGGTGATGAAAATGAAGTTTGCGAGAGTGCGATTGGCAAGATTTCAATGGCAGAGAGACTTGACGTTGAAGACAGTGTATTAGCGACGCGCCTGGCTGTTGTTATCCAGGCGGACATGGGTTGGAGACTGGTGCAATGTGTATACGGCGGGGTTGGTGGTGGTAGTTATGCGCGCAGATTTTGTGTGGTGGTGATAGTGCTTTGGCATTGTGGTTTTGTTGGTTTTCTTGCAGTGTAAAAGACCCAAAAGATATGCTCTGCGACAAGGTTTCACGACGCGTTCGGAGCGTTGGCGCCCCATGCACTGGCCGCACCGTTCAAAGAAGGCAGGCCATGGGGAGGCATTCCAAAGGCCTCAAACGCGCCGTAGGTACCGCCAGAGGCGCCACCACCACTCGACGAAGAGACCCAGCCCAACGAGGCGGGCGTCCGGATCGGAGACGAGACGGGCGAGAAGCCACTTTGCGAGGCGGATGATGGTGCAAACGAGTTGAAGGCCGCGGCGGCTGCCTCTTGCTGGTTGCTGCCGGGAATGTTGGCTGGCGGTGATCCGCTCCCAGTGCCAGCTGGTCGCTCACCACCATAGTATCGTTGAGAACGAGGTGAACTGTTGGGGAGGGGGGCGCTGAAAGGCTGAGCCGTTGGCGACAATGACGATCCTTCGCTTGGTCGGCGAGGGTCGGCGCCCGGTGTTGTCGCTGTGCTGCTCGATGAGCCGATCGGAACGGGCGGGGACGGGCCGAGGAAGCCACCACCTGGCGCACCGGGAGCCAGCTGGTTGCCAGAGGGGCCAGACGACATGCCAGCGAGCGCCACAGTGTGCGCGATGCCACCGAACATGGATGTGCTGACGCCCTGCTGGTGAGAGTTACCGCGCTGTCCAAGCGAGTTCTTCGAGTAGGACAGACGGATGCCACCCTTGACGAGGCCGTTGAGCGTGTTGCCGTAAAGCTCACGCATCGCCTGAGTGGCAAAAGGAATATCCTCAAACTCGACAAAGCACATTGGGCCGTTAATCTTCTGGCGGAATGACATGCGCTTGAAGCCAGGGCGGCGGTGGAACAAGGCCCGCAGGCTCTCTTCCAGGAAGTTTGGAGGGTGAGTAGGAGGCGAAATAGCGGGGAGGTTGCCGATGTACAGTGTGTTGATCGGGGGGTTCTGGTCGGCTGGGTTCATGTTGGTACCGAGACCCAAGGTGCGGTGGTCCACACCGTCTTGAGGGCCAGAGCCGCCAAAGCTGCCGATGGCCGGAGGGTACTGGCTGTAGCCCGCACCGCTGCCTCCGCTGTTGAAGCCGATGGCACCGTGCTGAAGGCCGGCCGAGTTGGGAGGCGCAATTCCGCCGCCAACGGGCAGTTGCCCGCCAGGACCTCCTGAACGAGGACCGCCAGGGGCACCAGGGTAGTCAAGAGTCATGCCACCGAGACCCACAGAGCCGACAGACCAGCCCTCGAGCTCGTCAGCCTCCTCGGCCAGCGCCAACAGTGCCTTGCTGTCAGTGGGACGAGCGTTCGGCGACTTGACCGAGAGGGGCGGCGAACCAGAAGTGGTGGACTGAGCGGATGGCGCGCGCTGTGACTGGGCGAGCTTGTCCACCTTGGCGTCAGATCCAGCCTGGGCAGGCGCTGGCCATGCGTCCCAAGCCTCCTTGGCTGACTGAGCAGCACCGGTGTTGAGGCCGACAACGGGAGCCCCGATAGCACCAGCAGCGTTGGGCTGACCGATGCCGGGTGCTCCGCCGATCGCTTGTTGAGCCTGCGCCTGTTGGTTCACCAGCTGAGACAGACGGCCGGAACGGAGAAGGATACCAACAAGGTCGTCTCCCCCAACCCCACGCTTGGTGTGCAGGTTCTTCTTCGCCATTTCAGCCTTGAGGGTGGCCCCAGTGAGGGTGTCGATGCGACGTCCCTGTAGGTGGTCGCGGGCCGCCAGAGCATCGGCCCGGGTCTTGAAGCGCGCAAAGCCAATGGTTTGGCGACGAGGCGGCACCGACGGTGGGATGTTGGCGGTACCGAGAGTGGCTCCAGATGGAGCAGACGGTGTTAATGACATGGCGGCCGAGGGCGTGTTGGAAGCAGACGACGATTGTGTGCCAAAGTTCATGCCAGCAAACGACTCGTCAAGCTGCTGGTCCGGGTGCTCAGATCCCAGCAGTCCCGCAGGGACACCACCCTGGTTGGCTGCCAAGTGCTGAAGCTCGGCGAGTAAAGCGGCAGCCGCGGCTGGCTCCCTCCTTGCAGAGCCAGAGGGGAACTTGAGTGTTGCGGCCTCGAATCCAGGCGCAAAGGTGAAGACGTTTTGAAACTCGCGCTCCTAAGGGCGTATTAGTGCTCGTTCTTTTGTCCTCCCCTCCTTCCTGCGTCCTTTGAACTCACGCTCATGTCGTCGGGGAAACCAACAACGAAAATCGTGCTGATAACCTCCTCGTCTTCACGCTCACGACCCTCCTCCTCGCGGTGTCGCTCTCTGCGACGGTCGCGAGGCTCACCGGGTTGAGAGCCTGTGCGACGTGTTGGGTCCCCGTTGGCGCTGCCGAGGGGGGCAACACCCGGCGTCGAGGTCATGGATTGACGAGATCCGGGGCCGTACGCCTCCAGTGGGTTTGGAGGAAGCTGGTGGGTGAGATGGCCGTTAGGACCTCCTCGCCCGTAGCCACCTTGCGGGTGGGCATAGCCAGGTCCCGGACCAGGAGGGCCAGGGCGCCATCCGGGCGCCCAGACCGAGCCGGCCTGCCCAGATAGCGACAGCGAGTGGATAGGATCGGGCGCCATTGCGTGCTGGGCTGGTGGCACATAGGGAGGAGCGTGGGGCGGAGGAGACGCGGTTACCTGGGGGAGGAACGCGACGTTGTGGAATCCAGCCGCGTTGGAGCCAGCAGGAGGAGTCTGCTGCGCCTCGTCTGAGAAGGCATCAAACGACGTCTCGCGAGAGGGCGCACCGTCGCCTGGTGCACCGACGGATTGGCCGGCCACAGACGGTGGCGAGGTGCTAGACGCTGACGACGTGTTGAGGGCAGCTATTGACGAAAAGGATTGAGGCTTGTGCTGCTGCCCCGACGAGCCCGAAGATGGTGTTGGAGATGGGAGAGAAGACGGTGGAGTGGTCATTGTGACTGTGGTTGTTGTTGTGATGACGGATGTGTGTTTACCAGGTGGATTATGCCGCCGGAAAGCGGACTGTGGAGGTTGTTGAGTTGAAGGGGCGATGGATGCTCCGGTGGATGGTCTGATTTACAAGGACGAGCGTGGGCTGGCCTGATGATGGAGCCAACGTCGTCGATGAGATTGCTCGACGACGGTGGTTGAGTGCTTCTTCCTCTGCTTCTACTCTTGCCCCTCCCGCGCGCGGTCGCGACGGTCGTGTACCAGTGACTGTGCGGATTGCTCACGACACGATCACGTCCAGCGTGTTAAGCGATGAAGCGGGATCGCGACCTAGAGTTGAGGGGGTGGGTGGATGGAACGACAAACGCGTTGGGTGGATGTTGTTGTGGATGTCGGTGTGTGACGAGGGAAGGGTGGGTAAGTGGGGGTTGGGAGGATGGGCCGAGATGGATGTCCGTGTGCGCGCCGTGCGTCGTCGTGGCGAGGAGCGAGCCGTGGGCGAGGCCGTGGGCGAGGCCGTGGGCGGCGGCAGCTGCGAGCGGGCGGTCCAGAAAGTGAGATGCAAGCAAGCTAGCGCGTGCGTGCGATGGGCGGTGGGTGCTGACACGGCGGGGCGTGATGGCCGATGGAGTGGGTGGTGTGTGTGTGTGGGTTGTCGATTGTTGGTAGAGTGGGCAAACGGCGTGGGTAAGAATGCGTGATCGAAAACAATAAAAGGAAAGGGGTGGTGGGTGCGTCGTGCGTTGAGGAGGTAGAGTGTGGGAGGGGGGTAAAGGTGGGAGGATGGATGGATTATGGTGAGTGAGGGTGGGGTGCGTCAAGACGGTTGCAAGGTGGTGGTGGTGGTAAACGTACACAACACCGTGTCGTATGGGCTAGGGGGGGGCGGGGGGCGGGGGGAGGGAGATGCAGCAGCAACCAGCCAGCATGCACGCACGCAGGCGATACAATGTTGATGAGTGGCGGGGGAAGACCAGGGAGGCGCAGGCAGAGACGGGCGACGGGGGCAAGCGCAGAGGCAAGGGCACAACGAGGGAAGGCAAGGCAGGGCAGGTAAACAGCAGCCAGCCAGCTAGTAGCCAGCACCCAGGCAGCCGCTTGACTGACGGAGGCAGCTGGGTGGTAATCGAGCCAACCATTGCAGCAGGGCTCGCCAGCGTTGGATCGCCCGCTGGCTGGCTGGGCTGGGCTGGATTGATTCCTGGCTGACAAAACTCGGGCAGGGCGGCGACTCGACGCAAGTGGCAGGCATCAGGCAGCAGGCCGGCAGCGGCGGCGGCGGCGGCGGCTACGAGGCAGGCATACTGGCTCGAGACGGATGGGCACAAGGGAACGTCGCGACCGCGGCCTACACGGCAGCGGCCCAGTCAGTCTCTCTCTGCCTTTACCCTTCTCACATTCCCCTGCGCTCTTGGCTGGCAGCAAAGGACGAGCTATTTACTTTGGCTCGCAGCAAACCTGACTTGACAACTGATCCCCGGCTGGCTGGACGCGCAGCGCGCGCGCGCGATCACGCCAGCGTGCACACCCTCATGTATGGCGGCGCGGGTGGCGGCAGCGGCGGCGGCGGCGGTGACTAGGACATGGAAACAGAGGGAAAAAGGGCGCAGGGTGGTTCAGGCGGGCTGCCTGTCTGGCTGCCTGCCTGCTTGCGTGCTGTGCGCCTAGCGCAGAGTGCTGGACCGAGCTGGATGCGGCAAGAGCGCAGCAGAGCAGCAGGCCATGTCCCACTGCCCATGCCCTGTTCTCAGGGTCGAGGCCGGCACCTCAGGGTCCGGCATTATGGAAATACCCAAACACGTCCCAGGTGGCGGCCACGTTGCAGGCCCTTGTTCCTTCTGCCGCAGCTACCACTGCACGCGTAGACGCGCCTGCTGACATTCCTGGCTGCTGGCTGCTGCTGGCTGTGAGCCCCAAACGCCAACGCGCCAGTGCGCCAGCCATATTCCAGGTGAAACTTGCCCTCGTCAAAGGGACAAACCTAGAAACATGCAGCCAAGTTGCAACTTCAAGGCAAACACCAGACTTGGCAAGAACGGCCAGGAAGCGGCGCGCGGTGTTGGCCAGCAACAGCCACGGCCAATAAACAATCCGGGGACCCCGTCAAACTGCAAAATGCAGCTGGCAAAAGTGAATGACGAGTTCGCTCTGCACAATCGCAGGACGGACGTCCACAATGTCGTGTTCGACTGAAGATGAAGAGGCCGAGAGGCCGAGAGCAGGACCAAGACAAGCTCCGCAGGCGACAGGTCACGAGCGGCAGTTGGCATCATGCGCCGCTGGCGTGCAGGTCAGCGCAATGCCGGCGCCCAACACGAAGCAGAAGTCACGGCGAGGGGCGCTAAGACCTACCTGCCTGCCTGTCTGCCCAGCTCGCGCGCGACCAAGTCGACGAGACGAGAGCTGAGACAAGGATCAGCCAGATATCAACTGTAAAGTGGGAGGGAGGCGGCGGTTCTCCAAGCCGGACGGAGCTCGGCACAGCAAGCGGGGTGGCCAGCCGGGCGAGTCACCCCGCATTGCGCGTTTCCGGTGTCGCCCTCGACGTTGGCGTCGTCGTCGTCGGCGGCGGCGGCGGCTGCTCTCTGCCGGTGCGGCGATTCTCACAATGGACGAAGGAGACGGATGCGCAAGAGAAGGTGGTACGCATAGAGCCCAGCCAGCGCTGACCCGCGAGTCTCACCCTTTATGACGTGTGGTTGCTTATCACGCGTGGAGACCCCACCTTTTGCTGCCCAGCTGACCGGTTGTGATGATCCGCGAAGGACATTTTCGACTCGGGTGGATCTTGACGAGGAGGGAGGCGAAAGCGAGCGCGTGTGGCCCCGTTGCATGCATCCCTGGCCAGCCAAGACACCTTTGCCCAACGCCGTCATTTAAGACTTTGGTTTCCTGACTCTCTCTCTCTCTGTGCTCCCTGCCCAAAACCCAGCTGCACAATGACTGCCCAGGCTCCCCTCAAGGCCTCGTCGCTCTACTTCTCCCCCGTGTCTGCCGACCACCAGCCCGACCCCCGAGGCTATGGCCGGTACATGCTCACCATCCCCGTGGGTCCGGCGGCTGTGACTTCAGAAGTGAGCTGACCACCACGTAGTGGAGCAGGACCAGCGGCTGGGGACAGCCCAAGATCGGCCCCCGCCAGGACCTGTCGTTCGACCCCCTCGCCGGTGTCCTCCAGTAGTGCGTGTTGCGGCGCTCCGCTCCGGCCGGCGCCGAGACGCGTGACGTAGCTGACACCCACAGCGCCGTCACTTGCTTCGAGGGCATGAAGTGCTACAAGGATGAGCAGGGTGGGTGGCTGTCGTACCAGGGGGCTACTAACACATGTAGGCCAGCTCCGCCTCTTCCGTCCCAACAAGAACTTTGACCGTCTCAAGCGCTCCGCTGCTCGTGTCGGCCTCCCGGTAAGATCCGATGAATTGGGCGGCGTTGGCATTACTGACCCCGCCAGGACCAGTGGGACAACGCCGAGCTCCTCGACCTCCTCTCCAAGCTCCTCAGCCTTGGTGCGTAGTTGTGGCCGACCGCCGCTGACAGCCCAGAGGCCCCCATCGTCCCCGCTGGCGACGGCGACAACCTCTACATCCGCCCCACGCTCCTCGAGACGTCTGAGTCTTTCGGCATCAAGGAGGACGCGTTCGCCTCCGAGGCCCTGCTGTATGTCGTCACGTCGGTCAACCTCGGCAAGGGCCTCTATGCCTCGTCTGAGGGCCCCGGCCTCCGCCTCGACGCGTGCGACAAGTACATCCGCGCCTGGCCCGGAGGAACTGGCAGCTACAAGCTCGGTGCCAACTACGGTACCGTCTCGGTTGCCAAGCAGCCCGGCTTCGCCATGTCCCTCTGGCTCCACACCGACGGCAAGGAGGCCTTCATCTCCGAGGCTGGTGCCATGAACGTCTGGATCATCAAGGAGGCCAAGGACGGCTGTGGGTGTTTGTGCCACTGTGTGGCTTGGCGGACGCAGACTGACGCTTCCAGTTACCGAGTTCATCACCATGTCGCTCGACAACGGCATCGTCCTGCCCGGTGTCACCCGTGAGTCGATCATCGCCCTCCTCAACGACCACGCCAGCGGCGCCAAGGCGTTCCCTGTCGAGGGCATGCCCAAGAACATCCGTGTTGTCGAGCGCGACATCTCGATGAACGAGATCACCGAGGGCCTCAAGGACGGCTCGCTCAAGGGGTGAGTCGGCGCCGAGCGCTTATAGCTGACGAGCAGCATGTTCGGCTGTGGAACCGGTGTCGTTGTCGTCCAGATCGGTCTTATCCGCTACAAGGACGTCGAGCACACCATTCCCACCAACCCCCTCATCAAGCTCCTCCGCGACACCGTCACCGCCATTCAGCGTGGACGCGTCGAGCGCGACGACTGGAGCTACGTCATCCCCGAGTGGGATGGCCTTGCCCACGAGCACGACGTCGACGGCCAGAAGGCCATCGCCTAAGCCCCTATGTAGTGCACACCGGCTTGTAACGTCTGTTTTTAGAGTAGACACTGAAATGCATTGCATGAGTCTGAAGCGAAATGAAGGGAGTTCGAGTCATCAGTCGCGTTATGCCGTGGCGGAGCCACACCGCACATGGATCTCTCGATAACTTCTCGTGCTGTTGGGACATCACATCCTTCGGTTCCGGTGCCATTGTGTGTCGACCGCCCTCGTGCACGTCGCCGCGCCCGGCAATGTGGGCGGCCTGTGTTGTCGCCAAAGGCACGTCCTTGGCTGTCAGAAGCCTTGGCTGGATGATAAACTCCGATGTTTCATGTCGTACCCGAGCCCCCATATGCAGTGCGGCGAAGGTAGAGTACATGTGCTTCCCAATGCCCGCCTCGTGCCAATGTTGTCGTCTGCTGTGCGGGTGTGGATCGAGGCCGAGGACCCGTCGTCGTACATGGATGCCACAGCCACCAAGTGGACGACGACGGACGGGAGCAAAATGTGGAGTGTGGAGGGTTGGTCGTCTCCGTCATTCAACTGGAGAGGATATCTGGCGGCGGTGGACGACGCGGCGCCGCGCCGCGACGAGAACACCTCTTGTTGTTCTCCGCACCTGCCATCGTCGTCCGCCTAAGCACCCATTATCCCCTTCCAAGCCGCTGAACCACCCGCAAGAACACAGCACGAACCCTATTGTTCCCCCTGCCAGTTCACACCTCCGCTCCCCCGCCCATTCAGAGTCTACCTTCTCCCTTTACTGAGAGCCAGCTGCAGGCTTCCACACCACCATGTCTGAGTGCGTCGTGTGGGACAAGCTGGCGGGCGCGAAGCTGACAGCCGACAGCGGGGCAGAGATCAAGATGCTCGGCGTCACGCCGCCCATCAGCCTTGAGGGCCCCAAGCCTGACGACACAAAGGCCAGCGACGGTGAGCACGCCGCCGGTCCCCATCCACCCCGCGCCGCTGACACCGCAGCCTTGATGGCGGACCTGGTCGCACTGAACCAGTTCGAGTCGGAGCAGGAGCGCAAGGTCCGGTGCGTTCTTGTACGCGCGGCTCAGCTCACACCTCCCCCAGCGAGCGTCTGCTCTCCAACCTCGCCCAGCTCGTCACCAAGTTTGTGCACGACGTGTCGATCAAGCGCGGCCTGTCAGAAAAGGTCGCCAACGAGGCTGGCGGCCGCATCTATACGTCGGGATCGTACCGGTACGCTCTTTGGCACTTGTACTCTGCTGACGCCAGACTCGGCGTCCACGGCCCCGGCTCGGATATCGACACCATCTGCGTGTGCCCCCGGCACGTGTACAGAGAGGACTTTTTCGGCGAGTTCCAGCAGATGCTGCGCGACTGGCCGGCGGTGACTGAGATTTCGGTGAGCACAGAGAGAAAAAGGCGTGAGCTGACGCGCAGGCCGTCGAGTCGGCCTTTGTACCCGTCATGAAGACTGTCATCTCCGGCGTCGAGGTTGACTTGCTGTTTGCGCGCGTCAACCTACCCGAGGTGGGCCAGCAGCACAACAATGTACTGACTCTCAGGCCGGCGACAAGCTCGACCTCGAGAAGGACGAGATCCTGCGGGGCGTCGACGATGCGTCCCAGCGAAGTTTGAACGGTGAGCTGCAATAACCATAGAGAAGCTCACATCCAGGCCCCCGTGTCACCGACATGATCCTCAACCTCGTCCCCGAGGTAAACACCTTCCGCACCGCCCTTCGCACAATCAGGCTGTGGGCCAAACGTACGGCAATCATCATCACATGCACGGACTGACGCCTCAGGGAGGGGCATCTATGCAAACGTCTTAGGTTATCCCGGTGGTGTTGCCTGGGCGCTCCTCACCGCCCGGATTTGCCAGCTGTACCCCAACGCTGCGCCCTCAACAATCGTTGCCAAATTCTTCCCCATCTACTACCAGTGGTGAGTACCGCTTCGCCGAGAGCGACCCGGCTGACGGCCCAGGGGCTGGCCGAACCCGGTGCTCTTGAAGCGCATCGACCCTGGACCGCCCAACATGACTCACCAGGTTTGGAACCCGAGGGTGAGCTGCGAAACGGTGCTTGGTAGCTGACATCAGACCGACCGCCGTGACATGGCCCACCGGATGCCCGTCATCACCCCAGCTTACCCATCCATGTGCTCTACGCACAATATCACCGCATCTACCATGACAATCATCAAGAACGAAATGCTGCGAGGTATGTCGCAGCAACAAGGTCATCCCCTAACCTCGCAGCAATGCAGATCACCGACAAGATTATTGCTAACCCCGGGTCGTCGTGGGTCGAGCTGTTTGACCGCCTCGACTTCTTCGGCATGTACCGAACATACGTCCACATCATTGCTTCAGCGTCCACTCCCGAGGGCATCAAGGACTGGAGCGGCACCGTCGAGTCGCGTATCAGGACACTGGTCCAGGACCTCGAGCAGTCTGAAAACGTCTTATTGGCGCACCCCCATGTTGGCGGCGTCGGCATTAACTTCATCTGCCTCACCGAGGAGGAGCAGGCTGGCGCGTCTCAGGGAGAGCTCGGCGAAGAGGTCATGAAGCGCAAGGAGGAGGACTTTGTCGGCAAGGACTACAAGAAGGTTTACACCAAGAACTTTTTCATAGGCCTTGACATCGAGAAGAAGCCGAGTGAGTCGCCTGGTGTGGTCGTCACACTAACACGTCACAGAGGACAGCCAGGGTAGCCGTGTCTTGAACCTCTTCTACGCGAGTAAGCGATTCTGCTCAGCCTGTCAGGGCTGGGACAAGTATGATGAGCAGGAGATGAGCGTGTGCCTCAAGCCGGCCAAGAGGTGGGTGCAGGGATCTCGATCGTGCTAACGCCCCAGGTCTGACATGCCCTTCTATGTCTTTCCCGACGGGCAACCCAAGCCCAAGAAGAAGGGAAAGAGGGGGCAGGACAAGGTACGCAGCGATAGTGGGGCGTCCACTGACAATACACAGGCTGCAGTGGACGCCGCTGAGACGTCTGACAGCCAGGGCCCTAGCAAGCGGCCAAAGTGGGTTACGGTGGAGGCCATGTTTTGACCGCAGCAGATCCGAGTCCGGGCAGCAGGAAGACCCATCAGCACTAGCCCTTACCAACGGTACCGCGGCCGACGGAGCCCCAGTACCGCCCCCAGCAGCCAACGGCGCTGTCAGTGCAGCTGCCACCGCGTAGCTTGTCGTACTGATCACCTCTGCTTTCTCTCATGTCTCTCTCACTTGTGGCAGCCGACGAGCGCGCCCCGTGATCCTGTTTCAATATAGCATTCTCTTTGCCTCGACTCCACATCAAATCACCACCATGAGCTGTACTTCTTCTCCTAGCGTGAACTTTAAGTATTGCAATGGTGGGCCCCATGCATGGTCATTAAACAGGAGGTGTGGGTCGGTGTGGCTGGGGTTGCGGTTGTTGCAGTTTACGTTTACTCTCAAAGTCGCGCACGGACCGCCGCCTCGAGGAAGGCGAGGAAGGCAACTGACTTGATTCCTTGACAACTTTCTTTCTCTTTCTCTTTGACCATCTTCCACTCACATCCTCCCCCCCCCCCCCCCACACACACTCACACCATGCCTTCAAGCCTCTCGAGCCTGGGCAAGCGCCCCGCCAGCGCCCTCTCAGACGCAGGCGACGGGCGGTACCCTCTGGCGCACCAGTGGCGGGGCATGCCCCCGCCGCCGGTGCCAACACGGGGGAGGGTATCCCTCTCACAAACGGTGTGGCGCGAGTCGTCGCTTGCGCCGACGATAGAACGTGAGGGGTCGCTTGCGCCCACGCTATCCCGAGAGGGGTCGCTCGCGCCGACAGTCGAGGAGGAGTATATTGGGGGCCCGGCGGAGGGCGAGGAAGGCGGTGTTGAGGAAGAGGAAAAGAATGTGAGCTGATGGGTGCTGGCTCGAAGCTCATTCCCAGATCCTCGCCCTGCATGCCCCTGGGCCCGGGAACCTCTCGGCCGCGTACCACGACCCGCAGACGAACAAGCTCGTCGTGCTCGAGGACACGAAGGACACTTATCGCTGGGACACTGCCGCGCTGTGTTAGTTGACTTCTTTGTCTTCCGTCAGCTAACACCCAGTGATGGAGCAGTTCGAGCCGAAGGTCATTCTACTGAGCAGCAAGGCACCCGTCACGCTCGTAGACGTCGTGTCCGAGTACTGTGAGCTAGCTGTTCCTGGCGAAGCTGACACCACAGGCCAGGAGAATCGCAACTCTAGGTGTGAGCTTCTCACAGCCTCAAGGTTCAGCCATGACATGGCACTGTACCACCTCGGCTCGGTGCGCCTGCCGCGCAACACGCGTGCCATGAGCCCCGACAGCGCGTATGCATGGTCCGATTCGGGGCGCGGGGGACCGAGCGATTCGGACGCGACGGAGACGACAGACGACTACATCGACGAGCGTGATGCGGGCATGGGGCGTATCCGCCTGGCCTTGCTCAAGCTCGGGTGTCATATCAACGTTGACGCGCCAGGCGCTGTGAGTGAGAGTGTGGGGCGAGCTGACGACAGGTGTGTGCGGTCGGCGCGCTGTTGGACGAGCTGGCGAAGATGCGCGGGATGGATGCGAGCGTCATCACGCCGCTCGATCTCGCTGCCGTTGAGAGCATGAATCTGTGGGTGTTGTTTTGTTTTTAATACCCACTGCTGACAGATGCAGCAACGACCACATGCTCATCAACCATGACGCCCTGACGTGAGTGTGGCGCTTGCTTCGCTGACCCAAGATCACTCGCCATCTTTAGCGTCGATGCGGGCGGCAAGGCAGCCAAGCAGCAGTATTCGACAACACTGTCTCTCAATGGTGTGTGCTGCCCCTTAAGCTTCCAGCTCACCTCAGGCGTCATTAACTGTGCCGTCACGCCGATGGGCAAGAAGCTGTTCCATACCTGGCTGCTCCGTCCCCTGATCAAGATTGAGCAGATTAACCGCCGCCTTGACGCGGTCGAGTTGTTCTCCGCCAAGGCATGCACCAAGACCTGCGCAGACCTAGTCAAAGAGCTCAGGCGAATCAAGGATCTCAATGGAGTTTGCCGGCGCATCAAGAGCGGCAAGGCCAGCTGGAAGGACTGGCAGAGTCTTGTCGAGGTTAGCTACCCTTTGCCTCATCAAAGCTGGCAAGCTTACATTCATAGGGCCTCTCTGCCTCCAAGGAAATAGTCCACCAGCTGAACACCCTTGGCCTCCAGAAATTCCGCGAGTCCCTTGAGATTACGAGCAAGGTAAGAAAGTCGAAATTGGTTACAGCTTATGCTAGCTCCGCGAATGCTTCAACTCCAACCTGCGTTTGTATCTCGAAGACATTATCAAGATCGTCAGTGGCCACAGCGACCGGTTCTAACTTCCAGATTGACTGGGACGAGTCAGATAACCAGAAGAGGACCTGTGTGCGGATTCTGGTTGACGACGAGCTGGACCAGTGGCGTGAGGACCTCGCCTGTGAGTGGAGCAATGACGGCGCCACTGACAAACCAGCCCTCGACACTTGGCTCGTGAGTTTGCACTCAGACTCTACTCACTCCAGTCCAAAGCTGCTGTCGAGATACGCCATCGCGTCCCTCCAGGCCTTTGCGAGGGCTTCAATGTAATCTACCTGCCCCAGCTCGGCTGCCTAGTTGCCGCCCACGGCGTGCTGGATCCGAGGCTAGTTCCGGTGGACTGGGAGGAATCGGTGGGCACTGCAGCGACTTTGAGGCGCTGACATCAGTTCATCACCAACAACGTTCGGTACTTCAAAACCCCGGACACAGATATACTCAACGAGCACTTCGGAGACATCGAGAATAAGATCAGCGGTATGGCCTAGACAGGTGCACGGTGCTAACCTCGACTCTAGATCGAGAGATCGAGTGGATCCAGGCCCTCGCCGATCGCCTCCCCGCCCTTGAATTCGACATCCTCGGAGCTGCTGACGTGGTGGCTGAGCTAGACTGGTGGGTACAGTACAACCTAATGCTGGGCTGACAGGCAAAGTTTGCTCTCTCTGGCTGCCGCAGTAGACAAGTTTGGCCTGACGCGGCCCATCATGAAGGAGGACTCAGTGCTGAAGATTCGCAAGGGTTTTCACCCCCTTCACATGATGTGTGTACCCGAAGGGCAGTACATCCACAACGACACAATGATCAAGGGTGGAAGTGAGACTGGCGACATCAGCAGCATGGTGTGTGTGTGACACCAGCACAGGGCTGACAAGAGATGGTCGTCACCGGCGCCAATGGGTCAGGCAAGTCAGCGTACGGCAAGCAGGTCGCTCTGATTACCTACATGGCCCACATTGGCTCCTTTGTTCCAGCCGAGGCTGCTGAAATCGGCATCTGTGACAAAAGTGCGTTGATGTGGCGGGGGAGAAACAAGCTAATGCCAGTCTTCACTCGCGTTCAAACTCGTGAATCCGCGTCTCGCGTATGTGAGGACTTCTTGCGCACACTAACGCCAGACCGGCTCGGCTTTCATGATCGACCTGAGCCAAGTTTCACAAGCACTACGCGGTTGCACACCGCGGTCCCTCCTGATTCTGGACGAGTTCGGCAAAGGTGAGCTGGGCAGTCTGAAGCGGGCAGTTGACTTCAGGCACCATCTCGACTGACGGTGCTGGCCTGCTCGCCGGGGTGGTCGAGTACCTCATCCAAGGGCCCCGCCCTCGTACTGTGGTCCTGACCCACTACCAGTGAGCTGGGGTTTGAAGCGTTTAGCTGACCTCAGTGAACTCTTCACCCAGCAGTTCCTCGATGACTCGCTGCCCATCATCTACTGCCACATGAAGAGCATCATGGCGGAGGGGGCCAGCACGCTTACATACCTGTACAAGTAAGTGTGATGTCGCTGGCTGAGCTGAAGGCAGACTCGAGCCCACTGTGTGCACCACATCTAGCGCTGTCGAATGTGCACTGCAGCACGGCGTACCCAAGGCTGTATGCGACCGTGCGCGCGAGGTCATGTAAGTGTCTGCTTAGCGGCGACCCTAACAAACTCCAGTACACTAGTCTCAAACTTTGAGATCGCCAAGCTCATCGACACCGAGCTGACCGCCGAGGACATTGCCGAGATCGAAGCCGCCGAAGTCCTGGCCAAGAGGTTTATCGAATGGGACCTGGATGAGGAAGACGGCGACGTACTCGACAAGCTCGCCGAGCTACTTGGTGACGACGACGAGCAGGAGGACTACGCCGTCGAGACTACGATCGAGACGGACAACGCGGCGGAGCGCGTGGTGATCAGCACGGGTGCGAGCACTGTGGGCGATGAGAGGTCCATGAGTGTAAGGCCTACGAGCACTAGGCCGTCCAGTGCTCGGCCGAGGAGCGTGACCTTTGCTTAGGCGAGGCAAGAGGATGTGAGTAGAGCCAGTAGCAGAGAACCCGTCAACGTGAATACATCCGACTTTTTTGTTCAGTCCCTCACGAGGCCTCCAGTCCACTCATGCTAAGCCTTGCGTGCCCACACAACGAGGCGCTCGTCGCCAGGGGGCGAGTTGACGCGGCGCTCCTCCTGGGGGATGTCGCGCTCCCACACCACCTCCCAGTCCTTGCCGAGGAGGTCGTTGTAGATCTCCACGCTGAGGGGGAAGGGCGGGCCGACGGGGTTGCCGTTGAGGGGGTACTGCTGCGTGATGAGGCGCGCGCCGGGCTCAGCCTTGGCGAGGCGCGCCATGCTCTTGGCCCAGTCAGTGCGCATAGCGGGCGGGAGCGCACACAGGAAGCTGGCGTCGCTGTCAGTGCTACCCCCCAGTCCACGACTCACGTGTAGTCGTAGATGACGTCAAACTTGTGCTCCGGGTCGTAGGTGAAGAAGTCGCCCAGAACGACCTCGGCCTTGTTCTCGCGCGGCTTCTGCTCGCCAAGCCACTTGTTGGCCGCGGCGACGCCGGTGGCGGCGATGTCCAGCCCCGTGGAGTCCAGCCCACGGCGCGCGAACGTGTCGACGTCGTAGCCCTGGGCGTCAGTTCTTGTCTATCGCCCAACGCACCAGCCCACAGCCGGGAACGAACGCGCGCCCGCTCTTCGGGATGCCGGCCTTGGCCGCGTCGTCGGCCGAGTCGAGGAGCTTGACGAGCGCGGGGTGCGAGTGCGCCTGGTCCCAAGGCGTCGTCTTGTTCGCCCACTTGTCCTCCCACGCCTCTGGGCGTTAGCTAGCCGGCGAACGGGACAACGCACCGCCGTAGTGCTTCACGTCGTTGACGGTGTCGGGAAACGCGGGGTTGATAGCGTGCGACATGGTGGTGTGGAGTGTGCGGCGGGTGAGGGGGGCGAGGGCAAGGGGGGTGATTAGGGCGTGTCTATATACCGCTGCGGCCGCTCTGAGCATGCAATGAGAGAAAGTCTCAATGAGCGAGGCCAAGACCGAGGATCTGGGTATGTGTGGACGCGGATCTGGCTTGTTGCCGGGGGTACGTCACTCGGCGAGCGGGTCGTAGCCGAGAGCCGAAAGCAAACGGAGGGGCGGGCGGGCGTGCTTGGCCGTCTCGAGCCTGCCAGATCCTGCAAGCCCATGCAAGCCCATGCAAGATCGCGACTGCGACATGCATTCCTACGCCCGATCGAGCACCTTCGGGCCAAGAATACCGTTCGGGTCTTGTTATGCTGTCGGCTTGAAGGCCGCGCTGTGGACGGCCTTACGGAAATACCACTGGGAGGGGGGATTCCGAATGGCATGGCGGGGTGAGCGCGGGGCCGCTGCGCTCTCGGCCAGTGCCTCGGTCGGCTCTGTCAGTTGTTTACTCTCACACTTCTTTCTTCTCCTCTGTCTGAACGTCTCTCTCTTCCCCTATGTTCACGCATGCCAGTCATATGGAAATCCGACTCGGCTTGCCCGTCGCACAACATCCTATCATCGCTAACACACCTAACCCCGGTGGCACATGTGGTGTGCTAGCCGCTGGCTAACTCGACTCGATCCGACCAGCCGGAATTTCTTGCCGAGTCGACTGACATCTATCGCCGCCAACAGTAATAGCAACACTCACGACGACATAGCACCTCACGGCGACTGTGCACCGCCGATGCAGACTGCATAAAGCGGCGTCCGAGATCCGTTGTGCTGCCCAAGCCCGCACGCACGCACGCACGATGAGCACAAAATCGCCCGCAGCCGATCTCCCAGCAGTCACGGTGCAGTGGGACGGCGACGAGCCGTTCATCGTCCCGCCCGGCAATACAAGCCTGCGCCTCACGCCCTACCGCGACACGGAGGCCGAGGTCGCCGGACTCGTGCGTCCCCCCGCTGGCCGACACTGACGCCGACGCCAGATCTCGCTCTGCAACCACCCCGACGTCGGCAAGTGGTCGCACGGCCGGCCGTACCCCTTCACCGAGGCGTCGGCGCGCACGCGTCTCGACAACAACCTCCCGAAGCAGGCCGAGGCGGTCGCCGCGCTTCGCGCGGACCCGGACGCTCGCCTCACGACGCTGCCGTTCAGCGTCATCCGCACCGCGGAACGCAGCTACGTCGGCGACGTGTTGGTGCGCCCATTGGACGGCGATAACTGGGCCGCAGCGTACGCTGTCCACCCCGACTTCCAGAGCCGCGGGGTCGGTACCGCCGCTGTCTCTGCGGTCCTGGGATGGGCTAAGGGCATGGGCGCGAAGACCTTCGAGATTGTGCGTAGACCTGCGCGGAGAGTGGCGTGTTGACGACCTACCAGACCATCGAGACGGCCAACCCTGCGTCGTCGCGCTTGGCTGAGAAGCTCGGCTTCACGGTCGCGAAGACTGAGATGATCGACTGGCCTGAGCAGCACGGCGGTGGACAGCGCGAGGTCGCGACGTGGGTCCGCGACGCGTGACATGCTAGACTAGATGCTATGATGATGATGCTGTGACTGCCTCTACTTCCCCCACATCCCTCACCCACACGCCCACCTCGCGCACATCCCCGCCCTTGCTCTCGGGCCACTTGGACCCCTTGACCTCGTGCAGCGCGAAGCCGAGGCGCTTCACCAAACGCGAGGACGGCACATTCGTGCTCTGAATCACGGCCTCCACCCTCATGACGCCGAGCGTCGCCAGCCAGGCGAGGTACGCGGCGACCACGGCGGTGCCGAGTCCCTTGCCGTGATATTCCGGGTCGAGCGTGTACAGCAGGCCCCAGGGCGCGAGCGCCGACTCGGGCGGCGCGGGGTACACGCCCACGTCGCCGATGTACCGTCCGCTCGCGACATCCCGGACGACGGTGAGCGCCGGGAGGGCGGCGCTGTCTGCGTTGGCGCCAGCCTTGAGGTGCTGGATCGCGCTCGCCTGCGCCTCTAGCGCGCTGGCGAGCTGCTTTCGTCCGTCGGCTTCCCCATACCTATTGTTAGCGTGCACAGGCGGCCGTGACTCACGGAAACGGCCGCGAGAAGAACCACTTGCCGACGCTTGGCGCGTTGTTGACTCGGACCTGGCGTCAGCGGGGCAACAGTGTCGGTCCTACCAAGCTGTCCACCTCGTCCGGCGTGTCGCGTAGTGGCGTGATCCTGATACCTGGGTGCGACGGGATGGCGAGGTATGGCTCGCCGGTGTGCTCGTCCCAGTGCACGAGTTGTGTTCGAGTCGACATGTTATCAGCTCCGGGCAATGTGCTAAAAATGGTGACTCGTTGTTGGTTGCCTGATTGGCATAACGTCATGCGAACCTGGACAGGAATCGGCCAGCGTGCATGTGGGCTCGGCTCAGCCAGACTTTTAGACGCTCGCTGCATAACGCGTAACGCTCCCTTCTCTCCATCGCCGCTCATCTCTCGCAACAGCAGCCACTCGCCATGCTGCCCGTCGACGACTCGTACGACCCCGCCACGTCGGCGCTCAGCACGCCGGGCGCCGCGCCGCCCGCGCCAACCGTACACTGGGACACCGAGGCCAACGAGCCGTACCTCGAGGTGCCCGGCTTCCCCGACATCCGACTCACGCCCAACCGCGACAACCCGAACGAGGAGGACGATATCGTGCGTGTGCTCCTGAGGGCTCAATCGCTGATGCCAGATCGAGATGAGCAACCTGCCCGAGATATCGCGCTGGTCGTACATGCGCCCGTACCCGTATGTCCGCGCCGCCGCTGTTGCCACTGACGTCAGCTATGACCGCGGCCATGCGCGTGCTTGGATCGAGAAGTCGAGGGTCACCACGCACGACTCGGTCGAAAAGCTCAAGGCTGACCTCAACGCCGAGGTCGTCGCGATGCCGTTCGTCGTGGTGCGCGACGCCGACGGCCGGAACATCGGGGATGTGGGTATCTGGTCCGACTCGAACGAAACAAGACCATATGCCCGCTCTCTGGGCTACACTCTCCATCCCAAGCTGCACCGGCGCGGTATCGGGTCGGCGTCAATCGCGACAATCATCGCATGGGTGCGCGCCAAGCTCGAGGGCGTCAGGCTGCTGGACGCGGACATCGAGGAGGGCAACGAGGCGTCCCAGGCGCTCGTAAAGAAGCTCGGCTTCACCAAGGTGCTCACCAAGACCGTGTCCTGGCCTGAGGACAAGGGCGGCGGCACGCGCGAGATTGGTGTGTGGAGGCTTCATCTGTAGCATACATGGCGGTAGCTCATAGACAAACAAACACACGTACGGAAGACAGACAAGAATGCAGCAAGCAATGACGTCCACGAGGAGCGCGGTGAATGTGAATGGCGATGGACCACAAGGTCGTCGGTAAATGATGATGCACCGCATGCGTGCATGATGGTGGACGGCTTGCGTGTTGCGTGATGTGATGGTGAAGGACCGCTGGTGCGCGCGACCAGCTTTTGGTATCACACTCTACCCCAATCATGTCCAGCGTGCAGTGGGACGACAAGACGGGCGAGCCGTATCTTGACCTCCCGGGGCACCCGGGGGTGCGGATCACGCCGTACCGTGCGACGCGCGAGGAGGAGGATGCGCTGGTGGGTGCCAGGAGGTTGATGCTCAGCTAACGGCAGATTGAGATAAGCAATCTGCCTGAGGTCGGGCGGTGGTCGTACGGGCGGCCGTACCCGTGAGTGCTGTCTCGCCGCCCGGCCCATCGTTCTAACCAGGCGGCAGCAACTACACGCGCGAGCACGCGAAGGAACGGCTGGACGAGTTTGGCCAACGGCAGGCCGCAGCAGCCGCTGCGCTTCGGGCCGACCCGTCCGCAGTGGTCACTAGCGCGCCGTTCAGCGTCGTCCGCGACGTGTCCGGCGCCTATCTCGGCGAGGTGTACATCTATGCTGACACCGAGCGCCCGGGCACGTTTGAGCTGTCATACTCGCTCTTCCCGCGCGTGCAGGGGCGCGGGCTGGGTAGCGCGGCCGTCCGCCACGTCGTCGAGTGGGCGCGCGCCGGGCTCGGCGCGAAGACGGTCGAGGCGGTACGTTGCGTGCGCGGAGGCCGATCCGCTGACGGACGCCAGATGGTCGAGACGATCAACGCGCCGTCGAGCGCGCTGATGGCCAAGCTCGGCTTCTACAAGGCCGAGGTGCGCGCGGTGCGCTGGCCCGAGCACATGGGCGGGGGAGAGCGCGAGTGCGCGTTCTGGCGGCGCGACTTGTGAGCGGACAGGCGGGCTCGGCTGGCCGCCTTGTAGGGCGCCATGCATCTGGACGCGTGGAGCTCCAGCACGTCGTACATGTGGTGCAGAGCCATGTCGTGCCATGTCGTGCCGTAGGCGAGCAGGAGGAGCATGTACGAAGCCGCTAGAACGCTCATGCACAACGCGGGTCCCCGGACCCTGCCCCACGATGCATGCATGCTTCCATCGGCTACTATCGTGTTGGCGGCGTGAGCAGCGTGGGTGCAGCAGGCCGCATGCGCATGCACGCCGGCGGCCTGGCCCTCCCCCACTGAACTCGCCGAGTGGCTGATAACACCGCCCGGTGCGGTTCCAGAAGGCACCACCGCCTTCAGATCCCGGCCGAGATTACTTGCCTGGGGCAACTAATGCGTGGGCTCCGACGTGGCCGCGCCGTGGGGTTTGGGTATAAGGTGCTTGGGGTTGCGCGGCATTCATAGCATCAGACAGCAAGAGCTTCGTGTTCTCCACTGCATCTGCATAAGCGAGCTCAAGTAGCTGCCGGTTACAACAACAAGCCACCACCAGCGACAGGCCCAGCCCGCCACCCACCCAAACCAACACACACACGCCACCACACCACACCACACCCACCCACCCCAACCTACCAACACACAATGGAAGCACATACCCGCCATACGCCAACCACGGCCCAGGCCATCGCCGTTGACACCTCGGTCCGCAAGGCGGTTTTCATACCGAGGCCTTTTGACAAGAGAATCCAATCCGAGTGAGTACAGCGTCGCTGTGGTTTTGTGGAGCCCCGCTGACCCCTCAGTCCCGGTTGGACCTCGCTGCACGACAACGAGAGTCCTCCGCGCGGTCCGGACGCAGACGAGTTCTCCATGGCCAGACTAGGACGTGACCCCCCACCGGAGGAAGTGCCGCCGGACCATGAAGCCCTGGGCTGGATGGGCTGGGAGCGCGAGGAGAGGGATACGATGGGTTCCGGCTGAGTGGCGGACGCCGGACGAGGGGGCGGGCGAGCGAGGTTGAGGTGGGGCTCACGAGGTGCGCGGCGTCTCGGTCAGAAGGTGCCAAAGGCGAATGAGCAGCCGTTCGTAATCGGTGGCCACGGCGAGTGGCTGGAGTTGTAAACATAGCAATGTATGTGGCAGCATTTCTCAGTTGAGCAGCGGACGGGAGCTAGCGACGAAGCCCCTCAAGCAACCTTGGCGACCCCACATGGTGGGCTCACCCTCGAGCCTTGGGTAGCGCGAGCGACATCTGCACTACTGCTTGCCGGGATGGAAGCCGGCTCAATCGCCGTTCCAAGCTTCCCGGCAGGACGCACAAAGGTGCTAACGTAGAGTTGAGGTCTCTCGTGATACTTACTACCCACCAAAGGGGGAAGCATGACACATGTGCGTATGTTCCGGGCGGAGGCAGGTTGTTCGACCACCTCCATTGGTTGAGTATCCCCGCAGAAGGCACCGGACAGAGCAGTGCCACTCGGCAGATGACCAGTCGGGAGTTGCAGGGGAAGCAGCCACCAGTGCGACACTCGAAGTGACGGCACCCCAAGAAGAAGGAAGTTAGTATGGGGGTGCGGTCACTCTGGCGTGGCCCGTGTTGTTCAGGTCGACCGCCACGTTCGAGCATGCCACCGGCCCGGGGCCTGCCCCACGCCCGCGCCCCACCTATCACCACCTCAGATCTCATCCTTGGCTGCATCACCACTTCTCGCGCTTCTTCCACTCCCTCCCACAGAGCTGGGGTCGTCTGCGGGGCTGCCGCGGTGACTACTTCTTGTCATTGCCCTCGGGGGCGGCAGTGTCGTCGTCAAAGATGTTTACAGAGACACCTGTGTTCACGTCGGCGATGCCGATGATCTACAAAAATTGTCAGGCAGAGCCCATTCTGTCGTGAGGCCGACCTACCGTGTTACTCGCGGTTTCGGTGACTGTGGGGTTGGGCATTGTATGTGGATCAGGTATGGGTATGTTGTTTGTCGCCTGGGTTGTTGAGTTGGAGGCTGCTTGGGTTGAGTACTGTATGAGCTTCGAGAGAGGATGGGAGATGAGCGCGATGATGCCCCTATCCTTTTATCTTGCGAACGGTGCGACTTGATCGCCTGGTGGCATGACGCTACTGACGCCCTCCCCATGCCGCAGCTGATGTGGTTGGATCGTCCGCCGGGACGACATCTAGGTTACACCAGTCATTTAGCGGCCTGTCACGAGCATCATGTCATTAAGGGACCAGGCTTAGCGCTCATACGTGCGGGGTCGTATCACGAGTCGCACGAAGCCAGTATCAGCCAGAATCCGCATGCAGTGCGTATCCCCACAGCCTCACCAGCTTGCCTCTCCTTGGAGACAAGGGCGTTTTGTCTGGGCCACACTAGCTTTAGTCGTTAGCCGTGGTGTAAGATTTAAGGTTCACCGAGGAAGGTGACTAGCCGGGTGTCATGTGGCACTAAAGAAGCTAAGGAAGCTTTTCCGTGTGACCTACTGTAATATCATTCCAAAGGTCACGCAAGGCCGTCCGACAGGCGGAATGTTGTGGAGCGCCGAGGTCTATGCGAACATGCTGCCGGGAGGTAGATATTGCGTAAGAATGTTCATGCTAAGTATTGGCAACCAGCCGAGCTGCGTCTATCACCGACCTGCGCAACTTCGGCCAGAGCTCTTGTCGCAGCAGTTTGTCGCCGAGATTGATTGGCTGGGATATGGCACTGTGCGACTCCCGTCTCCCCTGAATACGTGATAGGACACTGCTATGCAGATCTATGACAAATGCTGCAGCATCGGAAGCTTCCCATTCATGGATGCTTCGATGGTCGTCGTCGACGGTACATACAGTATGTACGTGCTTAATGTACGTGCTTAATGTACGTGCTTAATGTACGTGCTTAATGTACGTGCTTAATGTACGTGCTTAACGACTATCTTACAACTGGCACACCTGAGCACGACTTCTGGCCACCGTAGGTGCAAAGCGATGCACACGCTGCAATGGCGTCTGCCTGCGAGCGCCGCGAGATGCTAGTTGTCGTGCGAGAAGATGAGCTCGGTGTCGTCGAGGCTCTCGCTGTCCCATGTCTCACTGCCTCCGAGTGGCTCAATATCCCATTGACCGCCACTGTCGTTTCCACGCGTCGAGGGCTACTGTCAACCTGGTTCGCCGGCGCTCGGCTTACCTCTGTGTGTCTGTGCATGTTGATGGTTGTGAAAGAGACATGGGTCGCGGAATGGCGACTTATACGTGAAGCTGGAACGATCGAAGGGTGCGCGGTACCGACGCATGTCGGCACTAGCGGTCAGCTGGCGGAGCGCGCAAGAGGTTGTCACCACACCGCGTTCCTTGTGGCCGAGAAGACGCCTTGGTGGAGGCCGCGTTCCAGTCGATATCTCTATTCGGCCACACCGCAAAGGCTTGGCAGTGGGTTCAGCCGACTTTTAAAGTGACTAGTCCGTCTGGACGTTCATGATAGGCGGGAGACCAGTGTCAGCGGTATGGAATAAGATCTCTTACTGCAGTGGCGCTGCCGCCTGGGAGATGATGGGCTTGACTGTGCATTTAGCAGACGCAGGTGTCGTGGCACCAGGCACTAGTCGCCGCGCTCGTGCAGCATAAAAGGGCACGAGGCCGTCCTTGTCCTGGATTCCCAATCTTCTCTCAGAGCTCACACTCAAACCAAAATAGTTACTCGAACGCCTGAACTACAATCTCCGCCTTGACGGATGCTGATGTCGCTCAAGCACTCAACGAGGCTACCGACGTGGCGACAGAGTGAGCGCTACCTACCACCTCTTGTAGGAGCGCGAAGAGATTGTGGGGTTGATGCTCACCCAGCCTAACAGTGATGCACTTTTTCAGGACACCACGACTGGCAAGCCCTAAGCATAGTCATTGTTCAGGCCCCACAGCGAACCGCCAGATCAGGGCGCGCCGGAGGCTTGTCGTATTGTGATGTAGCCGAGGATTTGATTCGAGGTGGCAATACATCGAGCGTGGCATCTCTGCGTGTCGACCACGTCCTGCCGGTGTGCCTGTGCCAGCCGTTTCCCACCGTCAGCCGTGTCCTGCTTGCCTAGGGACGTCGTGTCCGAGGTCGGATGGGACGGAGTGGCGGCTTGATAACGACGGTGCGACCATGTGCCACACGACGTCATAATCTCGTGTGATGTCATGCATCTCAGCCACGCCAAGTGCAGTCTACCTGCCTGCCATGGCCGTGTGGCCGGTGTCAAACAACATAAAGAGCGACGGGGAACAGCACACCGTCCTCCCTCCTCCCACTCACACAATCTCCGCAGAACCCACACACACACATTGGTCGCGGCATCCACCTGGCAGACGCTCGGACTCGGGGTCGCAAGCTGCTGATGTACTGCTCCAGTATGTACATACTGTACATACTTATTGTGGGTCCGTGACCTTGCACCGCGCACCTCCCCCCGTTATCGCCATATCAAACCTCGTCCCCGGCTATATCACTTGATATCTTCAAGCTTCCCATACTCACAGTAGCAGATCTGGCGGTGGACTTTGGCAGTTGACTTTGCGGTCATCATGGTGACCAGTCGTTGATATTTCTGGGTGTAACGTCATGAAAACAGAGCCAACCGCCGTCTCGTTCATTCGTGGGAGTGGTCTGCAAACCACCCGAACTCTGTTAGTGCTGCTGAAGTCACCAGGCCAAATCTCTCACCAAATGACCGTCTCTATGCTCCCCCGCCGTCAAGTCAGTTGATGACATGTCAGTGTGTGATTGCGGCTACAGCTAATGTCACTACACGGCGTTACACGCATTGCACCAAAGTTGTCGCCAAAGTCGTCGCCACCACCAAAGTTACTGCCCACCACCAAAGTTACTGCCAACTCAACCTTCATCCTCGCTACATCACAATACATCGAGCGTCTCACTCCTCCTGTCGCGGGTCTGCCAGTCGGCTGTCGAGCCAGCAGGATGATGACTTCACTCGGGGGTCGTGCTGTCCTCAAAGTAAAACCAGTCGTCACCGTTCTCGGAGGGGAAGTAGACCTGGAAGAGTTGTTAGGCAGCCTCCACTCCTGAGGCCAGGTCAACCTACGTTTACAGCGTTGTCATCACCGTTGTTGTCGGACATTGCAGAACAGGTAGGTGGTTTGTTACTTTGCAGAGTTGAGTTGAGCTTTGAGAGAGGATGGAGAGATGAGGACGAGGACCGGTTCGCCTGGCGGTTTATGTATTGCACGAGCGGCGCCACTTGACAGCCTGGTGACTTGATGATTACGTCTGCATCATGCAAGCATTGCCAATAACTAGTTGACTTATATCCCTCACCGAATGCCCGCTGCTATGCTCCACAGTCAAGTCAGTTGATGGCATGCCTTTGTGTGATCGCGGCCGGAGCTGATGGGGGTGAATCGCCGTTGGACTACATCAAGGTTTCATCAGCAGTTTTAGTGCCCGTGTGCAGTGCTATCGGCGTCATGCCCGGCCAGCTTCGTATCACTGCGGGCAGGCATACGGTCTATACTTACGTCGGGGGTCCCGTCACGAGTTGCACG
The DNA here is from genome assembly GCA_026725045.1 of Vanrija sp. TS_01. Classification (NCBI taxonomy): domain Eukaryota; kingdom Fungi; phylum Basidiomycota; class Tremellomycetes; order Trichosporonales; family Trichosporonaceae; genus Vanrija; species Vanrija sp. TS_01. The sequence goes on from JAPKIE010000006.1 coordinate 1,055,134, forward strand.
AGCCGGTATCGGAGTAACGGCCAGAAACCGCATCCCGTACGCAATCCCCACAGCCTGGCCATCGTGTACATCATTGGCATTGAAGCTTATCTGAGGGTACGTGTTGTAGCGCCAAGGACACCTTTTGGGCGTTGCCGCGACGGAAAGTTTAAGGTTGAGCCTAGGAAGGTGACTAGTCGCGTGTCATGTGGCACGAATGGATCTTAGAAGAGGTTCGGCGTGGGCATGACCTTCTGTTGACTTCATCGAAGGCCGTTCCGTAGGCGGAATGTCGTGGAGCGCCGAGGTTTATGCAAAAAGGAGGTGCGGACCTACAGAGTGCGTGAGAATGTGAACCTGTCGCCGGCCGGTAGCGCCTTCGGCCAGAGCTGTTGTCGCGGTCCTTTGACGCTGAGATTGATTGGCTGATGATAGGGCTTGTTGCGACCGCCTTCTTTCTTTCCGTTTCCAATAAGTGCCTCTACTCTATAGATTGCAACTATGCACAGCAGCGTCGGAGGCTTCCGAGTCGCAGACGTAAGCTAGCGTCTTTTGTCTTGCATGAGTGGTGCAACTTGGCTGGCCTCCAGCAAGCGGACATTGCCTATTGCTCGTAGCGCGCACCGAATGGCGACTCCTACGCTCCACCGCTAAGTCAGCTGAGGGCAAGCCATTGCGTTAGGCTGAGCGTGAGCGGGGCCACAGCTGATTCATGCAGGTGGTTCACATGCTACACGTCAAGGTTTCGTCAAGCCGTTTGATGACCGAGGGGGTGTTGTGCGCGACGTATGCAATGTGTCATCGCGAGGTTATTGGCAGTGCATGTATTAGCCTAAGCTGACCACCTGCGGTTACTACCCGCCGCATGCCGCCACTTCAACGCGAACCTTACTAGATATTTTCAACAAAGTCAGCTGAACCTACTGCCAAGCTTTCTGGTCGGGTCGAATAGATATGTCATCCAACGGTGCCTCCACCGAGGCGGTTCACGGCCACAAGTGTCAGGCGCACTCCCCCAGGTCACCGCTAGTCTCTAGCATGCGTCGGCACGGCGCACACTTCGATTGCTCATGCTCAATTTATAAGTCGTCGTTCCGCCACTCGTGTTCTCCGACACCCTGAGCATCAGCATGTACAGACACACAGAGGTAAGTCGAGCGGCGAGTGGCACACGACACTGACAGCAGCCCTCAGCGATTGGAAGCAACAGTGGCAGCCAGTGGGGCATGGAGCCACTCCCGGGCAGTGAAACATGGGATAGCCAAAGTCTCGATGACACCGAGCCCATCTTCTCACACGATATCTAGCTTCTAGCTGCACTCGCGAGCACCATTGCGGCGTGTGTATCGCTTCGTGTCCGCCGCCGGTGGCGAGAACAACCCTCTCAGTCGGCTAGATGTATGTAGGATAGTCATGAAGCATTCGACGGCCGTCGTGAAGCACGCCGTGTCCACATGATCCACATGAAGAACGTAGTGGCAATAGCGGCCATGAAGTACGCCGTGCTGACAGCCATGAAGCACGTGGAGGTCGTCCTCGTCTTCATCCCCCCAATCCTCTCTCAAGCACAAGCAACAAGCCGCACACCCTGATCTACAATGTCCAACTGTTAGGCGCGGCGGCGAGAGCTGCCGAGCGGACGGCGAGTGAGGCTATGGACCGGCGATGTTGATCGAGGTGTGACCAGGGGCTAGGAAGAAGGACTAAGGCGAGGTAACATCAATAGTGTGTTCTTGGGGAACACACTATGGAACGAGCTATGGTGCTATATATGCTACTCGCCGGTTGTAGCTAGTGACTGCTAACCGGCGATGGAAGACAACAGAACAGCGATAGCGATCATAGCGTCGGTGAAACGGGACGTCGGAAACAGCGAGGACAAAGGGACGATGGTGAGCGCGATCCGTGCACCGGTGATAGGAAGGCGATAAGAGAGGGAAGGGTGGTCTTGTGCATTGGCGGTATCGGATGATGTGGTGTTACGCCGTAACACCAACAGCGCCACTGGGAACACTGTACGTTGGTCTGACGAAAGACTAAGCGCTACCTAACCACTCTTTTCGCAAGCCGACTTTGAGCAATACTTGAAGGACATAGACTCTGAACGGTTGGGCCTACACGAATGACGAAGAAAGCACCTTGCAGTAGCCATCGCTCAGGCCCCTACGCGGACTTGTGACAGGGGTTGCGAGAAGCTCGCGATCTATTTTGTCATGTAAGGACGAAGTATGAGGTGGCAGTACTTTGGGCGAGGGAGTGCGGTGCAGACGCGTCGCGGACTGCGCGCCTATGTGGGCAAGTCGGCATCTTGCCGTGTCGGCGTCTTTGTGCTAAAGACCAGGCGCGAGGCAGCGTGTTAACAGTGATGGGTGTGCCACACGACGTCATACCCTGACGTCATCGCCTTCAGCCACAACAAGTGGAGTCGGGACACGGCCAACCCTCTCCACCTCGCGGTACATAAGACGGACGGGCAGCTCTTCACCGTCCAGATCTGCCCACTCACCGAACCCAGCCCCCACAGAACCTACACAGCACAATGGTCGCAGCATCCACCTGGCAGACGCTCGGACTCGGCGTCGCGAGCTACTACGTCGCGACGGGCACCGTCGCCTTCTTCGCGCCGTCGTCGAGCGCCGACCGCCTCTTTGCGCTCGGATCGAGCGCGCTCGCGCAGAACCCTGACAAGTTCCCCAACGTCGCCGAGAGCAGGGAGGACAAGGCCATCGGCGTGGCAGGCAGCCTTCTTGCCGCGCGCAACTTTGCGCTCGCGACCGCCGCGATCACGCTCTACCGCCGCGGCAACTACGCGGCCATGGGCACCGTGCTCCTCAGTGCTAGCGCTTTCATCGGCGTACTGGACGGCCTCGAGATCTTTAAGCGCCGTGGACCGGTCATGTGAGTAGACAGGCAGTGGTATGAGCAAGGCTGACGCGCACAGTGGCGGTGTCGCCGCGGCCCTCTTCTCCGTCTGGTCGTACATCGGCTATGCGCTCCAGGAGGGCTTCAACAGCTAAGCGTGGAGTGGTGACACAAGTTGTAGCAGTATGAAGATGGAAGGATGCAAGAGATGTGATTTATGTCGGTGCGAGCAGTGCAGGAAAGCAAGGGCGCCGATCACCGATTCCCTGATGTCAGCATAGCATAGCATCCTCGATCACCACACTGTGATCGCTGATCCCGCTGATCGTCAGTTCGTTGTCGCTCTGCGTTCGAGGCGCATCCGCACCGCATCGATTTTCCACGTTCATGCAATGGCGTGAGCGCTACCAAGCGTGTCGTCGTGACCTGTTCGTCCGTCTTGCTCACGCCAGCCAAACCCCCATGACGACCCGACCGGCCCCGCACGAGCATATTAATTCATATCAACAGCGTATCATGATATCCTAAACTACTAACTTGTCTGACCACTCCTAACACCCGCGCTTATGCAATCGTCTGGTCGTACCTCTCCAGGCCCTTCTTGATCGAAGGACGGCGGAGCATGGCACCAACCGAGCCACGGCGGGCGGTGCTGGAAGTGGTCTCCTCCTTGTCCTTGCCGATACCCAGCTTGCGGACAGCGTCGGTGAGGGCATCGCCGATCTTGTGAGCACCCGAGTGGATGGCGTTTCCGACGCCCGAGCCGTGCTCAAGCTTGTAGTCGTGCAGGTTCTCGGCAGCGTTGGCCTGCTGGGTGTGGCGCACGCACACGGGGCAGTCGGGGTGGCCCCAAGGGTCACCACCAGCGCCAGTGTCAGGACCGTGGGCGACGTGAACGAGGTGCTCGGCAGCGTCGGTGGGGTTGTTGTCGCTGCGCTTGAGCTGGGTCCTGGCAGCCTTGGGAGGGAAGCCCATGTCGATCAGGCGCTGGAGGTTGTCCTCGAACGTGCCGGCGTTGGCGAGCTGGTCGGCAGTGAGCGGTCCGCGGGCCTGGGCAGGGTCGCGCGACGACTTGCGCGAGAGCGAGGTGGCGGCCAGCGACTGGCGACGCGAGCCAGCGGGGGTCAAGGTGCCGACAGCCGCCAGCTGGTCGGCAGTGAGGGTGGCATGGCCATCCTGGGCCGCGGCCGCGACCTGGGCGGGGGTGAGGGTGACCGTGCGCGTCTTGCCCGCGAGCGGGTCGGCAGCGGCAGAGGGGTCGCGCGACGCAGAGCGCGAGAGGGAGATGTGCGAGCCGCGGCGCGAGCGCTCCTGCGCAGCCTCGTGGTCGTACTCGGCGCCAGCAAGCTGGTCGGCGGTGAGCGTCGCCTTGCCGGCCGGGGCAGCCACCGCGGCGGGGTCGCGCGACGACTTGCGCGAGAGGGGGTTGAACGAAGCGCGGCGGGAGCGGTTGCCCGACGCCGTCGCGGGGTCGTACTCGGCGCCAGCGAGCTGGTCAGCCGTCAAGGTGATGGAGGGGCCGCCGGTCCTGGCCTTCTCGGCCGCGGCCTCGGTAGCGGAGGGGCCGACGTGGGCGAGCTGGGCGGCCGTCAGGGTGATGGGGCCACCCTCGCTGGCGAGCGGGCCGACAGCGGCAAGCTGGTCGGCGGTAAGCTGAATCTTGGCTGTGCGGATGTTAGCGGGGAACGGGGATGGATATGGGCGCGATGTGGGGACGGGAAGGGCATGGGGGCTTATCAACGCTTCGGCGCCGCTCGCGACGTGATCGAGACCTCGGCGTCGCATCCATAGCGTGGATGCTCGCCGTGCAGCGCACTAATAGCCCACCATGCTCCACGCCTGCCTGCCGATCACACTCACCCATGATGTTGTGGTTGTGATAAAGTGGTATGAGATGATGTGGGGCAAGAAACGTGACGCCAGCAGCCGCCGCCTTTTATTCTTGAAGCGCGTGATCCGCCGGCGCCGGCACGCAGAGAGTTTGACCTAACCCACGGCGCACTGGTGGCGGAAGTGGAGAGAGACTGTGCCTGCGTGCTTGCTGCTGTGCAGGGGGGCGGCCGGGCCGCGCGGTGCGAGGGCAGACTGCACGGCCAGGTGGGGTGCGTGGCCGAGGCGTGGCTGAGCCTTGGCGCCGAGTTGGAGCTGCTGCTGTCGTCGTGCTCTGCATGTTGAGGACGGCTGCGGCCTGCCGCGAGACGCGACTCTCGGCGGCGGCCGGCGGGCGGGAGGCGGCGGCGGCGCAGGCGGCACCGACCCACCCACCAGCCGGCCAATGACATCATTTACAGCAATCATCTCTTGGCGCTCGGCGCCCACCGAGGGCCGAGGTCGTGCGCGACTTTGCCAGGCTATTCTTATGCACAGCAACTTCACTGCATACATTGCTTCTCTTACGATCACCTTGGCCTTCGCCGTCGGCGCCGTCGGCGACTGCGACCGCTGCGGCTTGGCACTCTCGGCTGACGGCGCCGGCGTCGGCGGTGGCGGAGGCCTCGCAGGCACGAGGCGTCCGTCGCCAGCCATCGGCTCTCCGCGCGGCACCCCCTCTCGGTTGCCTGCCGCAGCTTGACTAGGACAACGGGGCCGGCCGGCCGGACGTGTTGTGTATAGAAGCGACCGAGGGGGCGACGGAGTTGCTGTCGATAGTCGGTCGGTTATTCTCGACATCGTCACTATCGACAAGGCGCGTGAGGGTATGGAATAAGTGAGCGGGTGTGGGCACAGACGCCGGGCGGTGAGTCGAACAGCTTCCTACGTCCAGCAGCGCGTGGCGGACATTGATGACCCTCTCTCACCGTATCCCTCATGCAACTCACGCCATTCTGTTAACAGTATACTAAACGCAGAGACAGTCCCCTGCCTACATGAGGATCCGGACGAGTGGCCTCCGCCCTCCTGTCGCGCTCAATCTCAGCGAGCGACTTTTGCGACCGTATCCCGCATGCTCGTATGGCCAAGACCAAGACGGGCGCCAAAGTCGCGCAGGCTGCCCCAATCCTCGACATTGACGACAGTACCGAGGGCTAGGTGCTGCCGAGTAGGACAACTGCAGCGTCCGCCTCAATCCGGCTCGCGAGCGGGTCACCGGTGCCGGCGTGTGTCAGGGTGCCTGTCCTTCACGGACGCAACCTCCCACTTGAGGGGTTCAATCTGCCCTTCGTGGTGCCGGCGTACTCCTAGTATGAGAAGCAGACCGCGGCAATGAGGATGTAAGACGGCTGCTGGCGACAACAACGCTCGGGGTGAACCTCGAGGGCGGTGGCTTGTTTCATCGCCTGTCTCCCACGACGATCTGTTCGGTTGACGTTGTGTGCGCTTGCACTGCGGCAGCAATGAGAGGGCTGATGTCCCTGTCGATCACAACGTCCGGCGTGCTGAAACCAGTGCGTGTGTTGAACCGAACTTTTGATGGCAGGCCATCCTGCACGCTGACGATGCGGAGGACCTCGCCGTCGGAAGAAATCCTTTAGGCGTACCTGACTGCCTCAGCTTCCCCTCTCAAGTTACGCACGTAGCTATGACCTGCATGCTAATCTAACTCTGAAGCGCTCTATGTACAGGTGGCGAAGGAAAACTAATTAAGGAGGCGCTCACGCTTCATCCACTCCAGCTGACGAGCAGTAGGCTGCGTCAGCCCCGTACTGGAGGGCAGTGCCTTCAGCTTGTCCAGTTGGATACGCAGCTCCTCCGGCCCAAGACGCTGGCAAAAGCCACGGAGATTTTCGACGTCCCCGACCTCCGCCTCACGAACCAGGCGGTAGCTGAGCACGGGGGGAACGTCCGGCAAGACGAGGTAGCACTGGGGCTTGTAGGGAGGCAGGGAGTTGTGGAACGTGATGTCGCCCTTGAGGGCAACCCACTCGCTCTCAATGGCCGTAAAGGCGGCCTTTAGCTGTGCGTTCTCGGCCTTGAGGGCGGCAATGTCATCCTGCGCGTAAGTGTCGGGTGTGCCCGAAGGACGTACGCGCAACTTGGCCCCGGCAGTGCTGTTGGCGCCGGAGCGCTGGCCGGTGTTGACGGGCGGAGCGAGCTGGCCGGTATTGTTGACGGGCAGGGCGAGCTGGCTGGTGTTGGTGACGGGTAAGCCGAGCGCGTTGTTCGAGCGACCCGGCAGGGCGAGGTTGTGCGGGTTGTTGTTCATGTTGTGGATTGTGGAGTGGGATGGGGAGTAGTGGAGTGAGTGGGATGGGGAATAGTAAGGCCCTCGAGCGAACTTTAAGTAGCTTCACTGAGCAAGAGGGAGTGAGGGTGGCAATTCATATCTACCCACTCGCGTCCTCCATCGGGGCGAGGGCAGTCTCGAAGCCTATTGTGCAGACATGTGTGGGTGGGACGCTTCGTGCGAAGGACACGAGGCGACGATCTATGTCCTTTCGCACTGGGAGGAGGAAGGGATCAATGTGTCATGATCGTTTGAGAAAACACACATACTCGCATTCATACAACAGATGTCAACTACAGGTAAAGAATTATTATACACAGCTGTGCGGCGGACGGCTTGATCAGCGGCGTATTGTGCAGCTTGTCGAGGGCCGCCTTGAGGCGGCGCGGCCCCATGGCCGTGACGAGAGCGAGGAGCGCGTCTCTGGCCGCCGTGCTGCCGAGGTGATCAAAGCTGAGGGCGAGGCTGAGCAGAAGCACTGGCTCAGTGATGTGAATAGTGTTGGCTTGTACGTCGTGCAGGCAGTTGTACAGGGGAGCTTGGAAGATGGGGTTGCACGGGCGCGAGGCTTCGAAACGCTCCTTGCGTGTGTTGAACGCCTTGAGTTCCGACTCGTACGTCGCTAACAAGACAGATGAACGCGCTTGGGTAGTGTACACCTCAGCTTCGAGACGCTTGAGGTGCGCCTTGCGGACAGCCATCTCGGTCTTGTAAGCCGTTGCTGCCTGGCGCGGTGAGTTCTGCGACAAAAGCAAGTCACCACCGACCTTGTGCTCGGTGTAGGCGGTCGGGGCGGCCCGTTTCAGGATCCCGACGATGAGTGCGGGCTCCGTGCTATACGGATCATGGTGGGAGGCGGTGAGGATGGTCAGAGTCGGGATGGTAAGCGTCATGGCGGGCGGCTGGTCGGGGGTGAATGGGTGGAAGGTGATGAGGAAGAGGAAGAGAAGGCGCTCTCGACATGCCCGTATTTTTCCTTCAGAGGAAAATGCTCATTAATTCATCCGAACAGGCGCCAGCTGAACTGCATCGTTCATCTCCAGCTCCGTCACCGCCTCATGCAATGCCCGCTGCTGCACAATTTACAGAGGGCAACAACAAGTGCCAAAGAGCAGGTCTCACGCACCTCCATGCCACCTCTCTAAACCTCAAATAATTTTTGGCTTGATATTTTCTGCGTTTTGAACCGCTCAGGTGCATACCACTCTGCATGCATAGCGCGCTGATCTGTCCACACGGGCGAAAGTGCCCACTGAGGAGTGCCACGGATGCGTAGCGACGGGACCAAATCGATCTCTCACGCCACCTCCACCGGCGCGTGTGTGTGCTGATGATCCAGTCGACTGTGTGTGCCGGGTTGTTGTCGCGCGCGCAACCTACTCTCTCTTGTCCACTCTTCCTTCCCTCTGTCACTCAGCCGCCGCCCCTCACAACTTGGAGCAAACATTTGCTCAAGCGACCTCTTGCATTCGTCTACAGTCTCCTTCTGCTCACGCTCGCCGCCCAACTCGTGGCCAAGAGCTACTGTCGCCCGGGCCAGAGGCCTGGGGGAAGACTTGCTGCGCTCTCGCCCCACCACCATCCCCACACACGACCCGCTACAGCGACCACCCACCATGACGATAACAACATACAAGAAACGGAAGGGACCAAGCAGCAGGCGCTGGAGGGAGAGCACTACGAATGACCGTGAGTCACGACGCACTCGCCGCCACCCGACTCGGCTGACGTCACACCCACCCCCAGACGACCACATCCTCAGGCAGATCAAGATCAAGCTCGCGCTCCCGATCACTGGCGAGTCGCTCCGCGCGCACGTCAACGGCTTCCTCAAATACGCCACTGCCCTCAAAGACTGGGCCGTCCCCGGCGGTGACTGGGACGAATTTATGGCCCAGGCGTTCACGTCAACGTTGCCTGACCGCCTCGGCGACCGCATGTACAAGGAGTGGGAGCGCGGCATCAAGCAGACGTGGCCGACAATGGTTGTCATCGGTATCAACGAAGCAAGACGCCTGGAGATGGGGGCCGGGCGATTCATGCCTCCCGGTCTCGGGCCGCATACGTCGGACGCGAGCAACGCCAGCTCATCCACATTGTCCGACGGTTCCACCGGCGTCGAAGACTCGACGGGCGCAAGTTCGACTGGCAATAGGACCACGAGGCCGAGCGCCCAGAGGCGCGTCGACCACGAGCCCTTGACGTCGTACAGTGCGCCCGATGACAGGCGGCTTTCGCCAATCGAGCCACCCGCAGAAATCGTAATCGTCCACACTGGCACAGGACCCCGCTTGTCTGGCTCGTCGACCTTCTTCATCTCCGAGTACGGTACGCACTCGATTGTGAATAGTGGATACCTCCTCAGCAATATCAGGCGGCTCGACCCTCCAAGACTGTTTGCGCCACCCGGCGCCGAGGATCACCCCGAGGCCAGCTTGATCAAGGCGACACATGTCGGGCTGCTCGTGCTCCGCCATCCTGACTGGGTCAATATCAGCATTCCTGACGTCTACCTGTGTCCCAAGGCCAGCCACAATCTCCTTGGAAGCGAGGCGATGACGCGCGGCAAGTTTAGCTACGATTCCGACGCCCAGGTTCTCACCCATGGGCCGAGCAGGATGGGCATCCGCATCAAAATCGACGAGGGCTATCGCTGCTTCAAGGTGCCCCATTTTGGCCCCGAGTTTCCCCGCTCTGTCGAAATGGAGAGCGGCGTGAGCTACTGCCTCGACGTCTGCAAGGTTGACAAGGTTTCCGAAGAGAGCGAAAGGCTGGTGTCGTCTCCTACACCGGAGTTAAACGAGATCGACGACGAGGTCTTCGATGTTGACTGAGGAGGAGTTTGTGTGGAGTGCGGCGGCATTTAACAAGACTTGTTTGTGTATTAGCTGATTGTGTTAATAAAAGAGGCCCACCGGTCTTGTATGTGTGTATGCATCACCAGTTGTTTGTGGGAGGGCGGTGTGAGGGTCACGACGACGTGAGCTGATAGCGTCCCGATGGCGTCTTTCGTCGCTCCAGGAGGTAAAGTGCGTTGAGGCATCAGGCATGTGGCACGCAGCTGCCTCGAACGCGCCACCATCAGCACCAGCGGACTCCTTCAACGGCGCAGTATCTCGACTTGCCTCTCGACCAACCTTAGCTTTCGTGCACTGTTTCCAATTACCTGGTGGTGCGTCTGAATACTGCAGCCTAGTCGCCAGCATGCAGCAAGAGCACTGTTCACAGGTGCGCATGGTTGACAGTCCAGTCGGTGCTTAGGCGAAATCAGCCGCGGTGACGGAATCTTCATGGTCTGGACAACATGAGCGATCCCAGGCGGGGGCCCGTGCTGACGTATTTAAAACAACTTCCCACAAGCCATTTGCCACCCAACACTTCAAACCCTTCTCACACAGCTCATCGACTGCACATCAACGCGCATAATGTCGAGCAGTCTACACTCGGACCAGTGGCCGGCGCTGCAGCGAGAGCCAGCGCCGCGGCGGTCAAAGCCAAGGCAGGCGCGCCCTGGCACGGCCCGACAACAACAACAGACACGATGGGCACCGTCGCCGCAGTCGCCGGAGTTTACCCCGCGACATCAACCAGCACCAGCACCGCGGGCAGCGCAGCGGCAGTCGGGTCCTCGCAGCCGCAAGCTCAGCGCACCCTTCACGGCTGACGACCTTGAGGCGCACTTCGACTGGTTTGACGGCACCCTTGACGACACTGCTGTTACCTCGCTGCCGGACACGGCTTTGATGGCTCTCAAGTTCGCCCACACATTCGACCCTGTCAGCTTCGGGCTAGGACTGTACCGTGTCTGGAACACGCTGCATATCAGAGACTGGGCCAGGCTCAGGCTGCTGGTGTACCGCACTGCAGGCCATCTTCGGAATGGCCCCCTGACATTGGCCGACGTGGACAACATCGACCCCGACAACTGCACCCACGCACTCAACGGCCGCAAGTTCTGCTCCTTCTGCTCGGTGTGCGTTTTCTGCGGGTGTCGGTGTCATGCCACAAAAAACTGCTTCGAATGGACGCTCATCGAAGAGCTGGAGGCAATGGGAGTCATCAGGGCCCAGGAGCCGACGCCATCGGTGAAGCACGGGACCCGGCAGAACGGAAGGAGCACGGCCCCAGGTCTGCCAACACCGCCTGTGTCACCCGACAACGTGATGGGAGACCTCGATCTCGGAAAGTTGGACCTGTCCCCGCCTCTCCTGTACACGGGCGAGGGGAGCAGGAGCACACGGTACGGCTCGTCCTCCATCCGGTTCGGCTCGAGCTCCCAAAAGTCCGTATTCAAGGACCGCTGCCTCCTCAGCGACGTCAAGCGCCTCGCCGTCCCCGCCGTCTTCAAGGCGCCCGTCAGCGGCGGCAGCGACATCGTCGCGCGCCACGTCGGCACACTGTACCTCCGCCGCGCGGGGCGCGACCCCATCGCCGTGAAAGGCGTGTACTGGTCCCCCGACATCGAGTGGAACGTGCTTGGGAACGACGTCATCTCCAACGGCGACTGGGAGCTGAACTACAGCAAGACGGCGAGCTACGCGCTCTACAAACCCTACGGCTGGGAGATCCCATTCGAGCCCGGAACGGCGTCGCTGATTCACGTCCCGCACACCGGGCCGGGCGTCGTGGCCCCGACTCGTATTGAGCCCGGCGTCGGCGCGACGACTGCGCTGGTAATGCAGTCGATGCCGAGATAAGGCGCACACGACGGACTTTGTAATCTTACATTCTCCGTAGCTTAAACTAAAATGTGGCAGTCGTCCACAACTTAGACCAGTACGCAGGGCTATGCAATCTTCTTGGCATTAGCGAAACAGAGGCTGCGTGGGTCATTCATTGTCGACGGCAGGACGTGTCGGGCAGTGCTCAGATGGCATGACGAAGTGGCGCCGGAGGGGCCTGGTCGCGGCCACTGCCACACCAACACAGCATGCCCACATCGTCACAGAATCACAATGCATGTACATGTCACGTCGTGGCTACAGGATGCAAATTGTGCAGCGGCACGCTAGGCCATCTCTTACTCATGCTCATTTACCCATCTCCCCCGTCTACTTCACATTGCGCGCCTGGCGCGCCACTTCTAACTGGTTGATCCGCTCACGGATACTTAATATCGCGTTGGTCCCGCCAGGCCGGCTCGACGCGACGGGCGGACGTGTGCTCGGTGCACCCTGCTGCAGCTTCGACACGGTGGCCGACACGGTCGACGGGCGCGACGAGCGCGTGGCGGCAGAGGCCACCGAAGTGGCAGGCGTGGACATTGTCGTCCTCGTCTTGGGGGCGATCACCTCGCGCTTGGTAGGGCTCGGGGGCGCCGAGAGCTTGGTGCGAGCGAGCGCGACGCCCGCGCCGGGCGCCTGGATAGCAGACGTGCGCCGGTTGGCGGTGGCGCCAGCGTCGGCCAGCGGACGGGCCGTGGGGTTGACCGGGCGGGCAATACGCTCTGCAGCGGCGGCTGAGCTGGTAGGAAGGGTGCGGGTCGTAGCTCCGGTCGTTGGACGCAGGGTACGCGACGCTGCGGGCGTAATGGCCGACGAGGCGGTCGAAGCTAGGGACATCGCCGAAGCCGACTTGGGCATGCCGCTCGGCAGCGGACGGCTCGAGGCAGGGACGGTACGCCGTGTCGTGGGGACGGGGCCGGATGCGACACGGGAGCGTGGCTCGTAGCCTTCGCCAGAACGGGACAGCGTCCTGGGTCCGCGCGAGATACCAGCGTCGGACTTGAGTGTGCTCGAGGTGCGCGAGGTCACGGTGGCTGCGCTGACGGCACTGACCTCGCTGCCCGAACGAGTTGAGCTGGCGCGAGAAGGCGAGTCCCTGGCGCTGGGGCGCGACAGGGCAGCGGCCGTTGAAGTGCGTGATGACAACGCTGCGGTTGTGGCACTGCGAGAAGTCGTCGTACCGATTGCAGCACGAGACGTCATGGTAGAGACCGCGCTGGTCGATGAGCCAGTGACACGCGGCTCGGGGCGGCTCAGAGTCGTGGCAGGTCGAGACGACATGGAGCGAACCGAGCTGCTCCGAGTCATACCGCCGGTGACGGCGGTCGGCTGACGGGCGGCCGCAACAGCCACTGGATCGCGGGGAACAGCATCGGCCCAGCGATCGGGTGACGACGGCTTAAGGAGCGAGGACCCCGGTGTCCGCGTGGTCGTCAGAGTCTTCGACGCGGTGCGCCTCATCGTCATCGGCACGTCCGAGTAGTCTCGTGCGGCTCGGGGGGTGGCGGGAACGCGAGCCGCGTCGGCCTTGGCCAGCGTACCGGCGACCGAGCGCGTCGAGCCTGACGACGGAAGGGGACGCGAAGACAGGCGCTTGGGCGGATCAGCCGTAACGGTGCTCGCAGAGTCGGACCTGGGGAGAGCGCGTGCCGAGTCGGACCGCGGGAGCGCTGTGTGTGAGCCTGAGCGAGGCATGGTCTTGATCGAGTCCGATCGAGCCAATGTACGCGACGACCCCGAGGCTGGAATCGTGCGTGTCGAGTTGGAGCGGGTGATGGTTTGCGACGAGGCGGATGGTGGGAGGCTCGACTTTGTGCGTGTGGCGAGTGCGTCGCGAGCCGAGCTGACCCGGGATCCCAAGGTCGGCGGGGCACTCGACTTGACCTCGCATAGTGCTGCAGGCTCGGGAGATGCGCGCTGAGTGTAGCGCTCTGCCAGCCTGCGGATAGACGTCGATGCAGGGAGTCCACGGGCGGCAACTACCGGCGCCGGGGCAGTGGCGCGTGATGACGGCAGGGGTAGTTTGACGGGCGTGGGGCGCAGGGAAGGTGGCAAGACATCATCATCGGAGAGGTCAGCCAGCTCGAAGCCGGCGCTCGCTGCGAGGAAGCTCTCCTCAGTCCCGCTGGGGCGCTTGGGCTTGGCTGACTTGACGAGCAGCGTGCCAAGATCGACCGTCGCGTCGGGGTTGTTGGCCGGCGTAGAGAGGATGTCGTTACGCCACGAGGACGTTGTCCGGGTGGGAGTGCGCGAGCTGCGCGCAGGCGTGCGCTTGGACGAGGGCGTAGCCGCGGGCGGGGTGAGTCTAAAGCTTGCACCGTCGAGAAGCACTGCGCTCGTGTCGTGCTTGAGCGGGCTGCTGTTCTTTGGGACAGCAAGGTACGTCGACGCCGCGAGATTTGCGATAGAGCGCTTACTTTCGAGGCGGGCAACGGCGGAGCGTACAGGCGAGTGAGGCTGGGCTTGCTCCGGCTCTTCCCTTAGTGACGAGAGCGAGGTGCCAGATGATGATGGTGGGAGGAAACGGCGGCGCGGGGCAGGTGCGTCGTCGAACTGCGAGGTGTCGAGCGGGTCGTCGTCCACTGGTGGGGGCAGGCTCAGCCCCACGCCCAGGCTCTTGCGGCGCTGGTGGTTGGCCTCGACGGCGACCTCGAGTGCGTCGTACGTCTTGTCGCCGACGCTGCTGGCCGCGAGGGAGACGTCGTTGATGTCGCCGAGCATCGAGAACTCGGCGCCACGGTCGAAGAGCGGGGAGGAGGTGCGGGGCTGCTTGCGGGCGGGGGTAGGCGCGGCATCGGCGACGGCGGCGGCGGCGGCCGGTGCTGGAGGAGCAGGTGCTTGTGTTGCCTCTGTTGACATTGTGGGCGTGACTGATCTGCGTTGAGGGGAAGCAGTCGAGCTGCGCGATGAATTACCAGCCTCAGACTCAGACTTGTTTGGTGATGCGGATGACGACGAGCCGTCACGCTTGAGACTAAACACGTCCTTTGTGGGTGATGGAAGGGGCTTGGACGGAGAGGGCGAGCGACCGCGGCTCGACGATGCCGACGAGAGTGATTTGGTGGGGGAGGACTGCAACTTGACGGGCGAAGCAGCCTTGATGGGGGACGCCGTTTCGGTGGGCGACGCAGCAGCAGCCTTAACTGGCGGAGCTGGCTTCTTGACGGGCGACACGGAGCGGGACCTCGGAGCAAGCTTGATCGGCGAGGGCTTCTTGGCAGGCGAGCGCACCGGCGACGACAGCAGGTCCTCGACGTCGCACGCGCTCGCGGTGGACGACGAGCGCGTGCGCGGGAGGGGCACGGCGGCGGGGTCGAGCAGCTCGGCGATGCTCATGGCGGCGGTCGGGGTGAGTGTTGTTTGTGTCGATGCAAAATGCGGAGGCGGGGAAAGGTCTGTGCGCGGTGTCGAGCAGCAAGGCAGGCCCATGTAGCGGTGGGCGAGTGAGTGCGCGATGTCGAGGAATGCGCGATGCGATTGGAGCAAGAGGGGGTGGTGAGGGGGGCAGCACTTGCCGTGTTGGGAGTGGTGTGAGGTGGTCGTCGACTGAAACGAGCACGACGACGACGACGTGACTGCGCGCGCGTTGTTGATCAACAACCGCGGCGCCAAAAAAATCACGCGCGGATAAACAAACAGAACAAGGTTCAAATGGGCAGGGTAAGGTTTCTAATGGGGTTTGTAATGCATCCAATGCAAGATCTTGCTCGCGACGACGGACGCGCGCGTGGAATGTGTATCTTGTATGCGCGGCAGCGGGCACGCCTGCATCTCACCTCTCTGCCTATCGTCACCCGCGCCGCCGCGATAGCCCTCGCAAGCGACCAGCACCGTGGCGCAGACGACCTCGGCGCGTCCCATCGTCGCGATGCCGAGAGCGCGGCCTGGCTAGACGTATCTCTGCTGCGGAAGCGTGTTTGCATTGCGCAGAACATCCAGCGCGTGCGCGCGCTAGCGGTCCACCCGGCCCGGCCGTCATCAGTCAGGCCTGGCCATCGGGCCCGCAGTACCGCAGTCGTGGCTAGGCGCGCGAGATAACGTGGGGTCGGACGACGGACGAGTGTGGCGGCCCGGCACGTCGCGGCTACTTCCCTCCACACCGGCCGCTCATAGCCGAGAGACGACCGACGACCGACCTCCTCACTCTCAACCACACTCCCACCATGCCGCTGCCCGTCCTGCCCGCAAAGGCAGCCTACATCACCCTCAACAACGCGGCGAAGCGCAACGCGCTCAGCCTCGCGACGCTGCGGTCACTGCACGCGCAGCTCTCGGCCGCGCTCACCGGGCCAGACGGGACGCTGCACGTACTCCCCCCTTTCCGCCCAGAGATCCTGTCCGAGCTCGAGGCACACGCGCCGGAACATGCCTGGCTTTACGATGCCGACGCGTACACCGCCGCGAGACTCCCTTCCGCGCTCGTGCTCCGCTCCGAGGGGCCCGTCTTCTCCTCCGGGCACGACCTGAAGGAGATGGCCCAGCTCCCGCGCGAGGGGGTCAAGGAGACATTCGCCCTCTGCGCGGACGTCATGCGGCTTATCCGCCAGTCCCCCGTCCCCGTCGTCTGCGGCGTGCAGGGCCTCGCGACAGCCGCGGGGCTCCAGCTGGCCTTGACGGCCGACTACACCATCGCGGGGGCGAGCACGCCGCTCAAGCTGCCCGGCGCGACGATCGGCCTGCCGTGCGCCTCCCCGTCGACGGCCGTGTCCCGCCGCTTCGGAAACGCAGCGACGTACCGAATGCTCCTGACCGCCGACACGGTGCACGCGCGCGACTTTCCCGACGCGATTGAGATTGTCCACCCGCCCCCCGAGGCCGTGGGGAGCGGCCTGCCCGATGTCGTGGCCGAGGCCGAGGCGGCGGCCTTCGAGGCGCGCGTCGCGGCCGTCGTGGAGCGCGTGGTGTCCTTCCCCGGCCAGCCGACGGCCTTGGGCAAATGGGCTTTCTGGACACAGGCCGGCCTGCGTGGCGACGCGCCCGGCGAGGGCGGCGGCGACGGGTACGGCGAGGCCGTCGAATGGGCCGGCCGCATCATGGCCTTCCTTGCGCGCCAGGCCGACGCGCGCGAAGGGTGAGTGCTGTTGTCTTGTCGCCGCGCTGACGACCCCCAGCATGCAGGCCTTCCTGGAGAAGCGCAAGCCCGAGTGGAAGACATAGCGCAGTACAACAGTAGTCAGAAGAAGCAGCGCCCGCCCATATCACCACGCCGATGCATGCTAACAAGAATCAATAATACACGGTCTTTCGTCACGTTCTATGCAATTAACCTACTCCCCGCTCAGCCCCGCACACAGCTCGCGCAACCGCCGCACCAGCATGGCGTGGTACGCGTCCTCCTTGCGGCCCTGTCCGACCGTCGCGTCGACGTCCTCGAGGCGGTCAAGCACGCCGCGCAGCGACGCGGCCACGCGCTCGAGCGACTTGAGGCTCGCCGCGCCCGGGCCGGCCGTCGCCGCGCCCGCAGTCGAGAAGGACAGCGACATGGTCGTCGGCCGCATCGTGCCGCTCGCGTCCGAGCCGGCGCCGGCGTCGCTGGCGTAGAAGAGCAAGTGGCGCCACAGCAGCAGCATGAGCGACTCGATCATGTTGTAGATCACGCCCATGCGCCCGGCGAACGCGGCCTGCAGCTCATCGACCGTCTCGACATCAAACTGGACGGCGAACACGGAGATGTCCTCGGCAGCCGCAATCTTGTCCGCCACGTCGTCATAGTCGTTGGACACGTCTTGCGCCGCCTCGGCGAGGTCGGCCAGCAGCTCAACGGCCGCAGGAAGCGACGGCGCAGAGGCAATGTACTTTGTCCCGCTGGCGCGGGCGACGCCAGTGACGAAGACGGGCTGCCCGTGGCCGGCCTTGAGGCCGACAGTCGTCGCGCAGAGGTACGTCAGGATGACCTGGTTCAGCGCGAGAACCTTTGGCTGCGCGCTCTCGGCGTCGAGGCGCGTAGCGTCGGCCCACTGCTTGTCGAAGAACTTGGCGGCAAGGGAGAGCACGGCGAGGTGGAACGCGCCAAAGCCCGAAGCAGAGCGCAGGTCCTCGGGCGTCACCTTGCCCACGACGAAGGTAAGCAGGGCGATGATGAGGCGAGACTCGTCAATGCCTGCCTCGGTGATGAACGCCTGGTTCTCGCGCAAGAGGACCAGCAGCGACTCCTTGTGCGCGTTGAGGAAGCTGATGCCATGGACGATGCCCGAGCGCGTGTTGGAAGTGAGCACGCGGACAAGGAGCTGCAAAGCCAACACCAGGACGCGGTGCTGGCGCTCCACTGTCTCGTTGGCCGACACGTCGTCGACCACGTCCTCGCTGAAGGGCTGCACAGCGATGAAGCCGCAGGTAGCGAACGTCTGGAACACGCCCGCCTCGACCAGATTGTCCGCGCCCTTGGCAGTTGCGGCGTAGGCGATGAGGAAGGCAACCTTGGACTCGTACACCCAGTACGCGTGGAGGTTTTCGTGGTCGGGCGACAGGCACTCCTGTAACGCCATTTCGCGGTCCTTGATGCTGCGCACGATCTGGACGAGGAAACCGCCCTGGGTGAGCGGGGCCACGAGGGAGCCGTCACCAAGGGACACGATCAACGCGAGGAGCGAGTAGCACTCGGTCTTCCAGACGTCGCGCAGGTCCATCGCGTCGCGGCAGAGTACCGAGACGAAGCGGTCCTTGCGTGAGCCGAGCGCGGCGACAGTCACGCGGTGCAGCGGGCTCTGCTTGTCCTCGGGCACGAGCTGGAGGTACTGGCTGACGGCGGCGTAGAGGTTGCCACGCGCGTTCTCGGTCGTTCCGGGGCGGATGACGGCGTCGACAATCTTGGCCAGCGTGGTCGAGAGCCTGTCGACAGGGAGGTTGGAGCTGTCAATGACGGAAAGAACAGAGACAAGCGTCGTGAGCGCGACAAGGACGGCCTCGGCGAGAATTTCAAGGACGCCGGGCGCCAGGTCCGCAGTCAGGCGATTGAGGACCTCGTCGAGGAGCTCAAACAGGAGAATCTCCTGGCGGTCCTCGGACACTGTGTAGAAGAGCATCGCGAGGGACACCTTGAGCGCCTCGAGCCAAGCCTGAAGGAAGGACCCCTTGGCAATGGAGATCTCCGTCTCGCGGTTCTTCATGGCAAGTCGTCTGAGGATGTAGTTTGCCTCAGCCACCATGGATTCGGCGCTGGTGCCGGGGATTATGGCGCCCTGGCGCTCAAGCTGGCGGCGGTAGGAGCGCAGCGCGCGCGAGAGCAGCTGCAGGTCGTACCAGTCCGAGTCGGGGCGCTTGAACTGGTCAAACGAGAAGCCCGAGTAGAACTCGAGGACCTTGTTCTGCGAGGCCTCACCGGCGTCCGTCTCGGTGAACTGGATGTCCACGACCGAGACGAGGTCGATAATGAGCGGCGGGCGCTGGTCCTCGTCCTCGCTCGTGTCGGAGAACAGTTGGCCCGCGACAAACTCTGACGACGCGCCATGGCCCTCGTAGGCGAACGTCTGGAGGGCGACCGACGAGAGGATGTACTGCTCGAACTCGAGGTAGGCGACGAGCACGCTGGCAGAGGTCTCAACCTCATCCGTACGCGTCGAAGCGATGCCCATGCCGGATGTCTCGTGAGTAGCGGGCGGGCAGAGCCTGGGCAAAGTCGCGAGCTGGCGGGCGGGGAACGCCTCGTACGACTCTGCGTACGCCATGGTGGATGGGCCGGTGACCGGGTGGACGAACAGCTGGTGGAGGAGCTGTGCGCTCTTGGCAGCGAGAACCGGGTGGAGCTGGATGACCGGGGGAGTCGAGTTGAGCTGCTCGAGAACGACACCAAGGCAGGACAAGCGAGCGGTGGACGAGCGGGGGTCCTGGAGGCCGAACTCGCGTGCACGGAAGTCGAAACCCAAGAGGAAGTGGGCAATGTTGGGGCCGGTAGAGTCAGCGGTGCCGTCCACCAGCAGGTCGAGGATGGTCGAGCGGACGATAATGGGTAGAGAGTTGGCCTTGTCTCCACGGAGAACAGCCTTGGCCTGTCTCTCCACCTCTTCTGGCGAGAGGTCTTCACCCTCAGACTCGAGGCGGACACAGAAGCCCTGGGCGATGCGGATGGACTCGTCGGACGCGTCGATGACGCCTGCGAGACGGTTCATCGCCTTGGTGTACTCGCCACGGAAAACGTCGGTGGACGAGAAGAGAGGCGATCCGGCGAGCGCCTGGATGATCTTCAAGCTGACAAACGAGGTCGTGAGGTCGTCGTCGCCGACCAGGAGCGCAATGTCGATGACGTTCGAGAGGTGGTTGAGGAGGTAGTGGTCGAGCGACTGGAAGCCAAGCGGGCGCTTGAAGCCGTTTGTCGAGGCCAGGGTGAGAAGGAGAACGTCCGCAAACACAAGCTGCACGTCGAGCACGCGGTAATAGATTCTGAGGACGCGGAGGAGGCAGGTGGAGATGATCTTGGCGCGCGGCTGGGGGGCGGTGGTGGCACGGTCAACGACTTCAGCCAGCAGCGTGAAGATTGCAGGCTCTGATAGGAGCCTCAGGAGAATCAGGAAGCCAGGCTGGTCGGCGAGCGCGGCGGCCGTGCCACGGGTGGGCGTCAGCAAGTCGGTGAGGTCGAATGACAGGAGCGCCCTCTCGAAGAAGCCCATGACGGCGTCCAGCACCTCCCAGTGCTCCTCGTCGCGGACGTAGCGGTGGGTGCCGAGGAGAACACGGTCGATGATGTAAACCGCACCGCGGCGGAGGGCGTTATTTACTCTTGGCTTGCTCGATGGAATGAGCGCGGTGAGGAACTTGATGTAGGCGCGCGTGAGGGGGTATTCGCCCGTGTCCTGCTCTGAGAACTCCATGCGCTGGATCCAGCCGATAGGTGCAGGGACGCGCGATCCCTCACGCACCTCGAGCGTGGGGTCGGCAAACGTGACACGCTCGTAGAACTCGACGGCGCGCGTCACGACCTCGTCGTCGGCCGTGTCGCCGCGACGCTCGACAAACGCAGTGATGGCGTCCATGACGATCGCCTTCAGCTCGATGCCAATGTCGGTGTTGACAAAGTCGAATAAGAGCTGAAGGGGATGGGGCTTGGCCTGCAGGAGCGCACCGCGCGCGAGAGCTGATCCGCGCACAACAGTCGCAAGCAGCCTGGTCCATCCCTCAAGCGCCACATACTCGTCCTCGGGCATAGGGTCGAGGGAGATCTGGCGCGAGACCTTGACGGTTTCGAACAGGTGGGGCATGATCTCAGTGTAGTGCTGGTAGAACTTGAACAGCGATGCCCATGATAGGCGTGTGTCCTTGAGCTTCTCGTAGCACTTGGACGCGCAGACGGGACCGTTCGAGATGGCCGCGATCATGTTCCAGAAGGCGGGAGCGGGGAAGGTCTGGCGGTTGTCAAGGGCCACCGACGTGAACGAATTCTCCTCCCATAGCCGCTTTGCGCTATCTGGTGGCATCTTGTTGTAGACGACAGCGACGACGGTGAGGAATGCCTGGAAGTTGGCCGCCGGAGGGGTTTGCGAGCGGCGCAATCCAACATCCTCCTCCTTGTTCTTGAGGTTGCGGAGGAACTGGCGCTTGCCGGCGAGCCAGGTGATGAGGAGCTCTAGCTGCTGGTAAAGGAACTGGTTGTTTGCTGGGTCGGGGCGGGACGCGAGGGCCGTTGTGGGGTCCTCTGGCTGCCTGTCGAGGCTCTCAACCAGGCCCGAGAGGAACTGCAGGACGCCGGCGTTGATGGCTTCCTGAACATTGCGATCGGCGGCGTCGACGGAAAGGCCGACGTCCTGGGCCAGCGATGGCTCCTCGCGCACGGCCGAGTGGTAGAACAATGACCACTGCAGCTTGACGGCGTCCTGCAGCGGCGGGACCTCGAACTTCTCGCCAAACTTGGCATCAGCACTGAACTACAGGCGCACTCACAATGACGTTTGACACGACAAGAATGAACTTTGCGTGGCGCGAGTATGCCAAGACAGTCTCGTACCGGGGATCTCTGGTGCCGAACGATTCCAGGGGTTGTGTTGCGGCCGAGAACGCGGCGAACACGGCCGCGGCGACAGCATCAGGCTTGGTGCACTTTCGCAACCACTTGACGATCTTGACCACCTGCGACGTCTTGAGTAACCCCGCCTCGGCCAGAACGCCAATGATGCCGGCGAGGCCGTTCTGCTCAGTTCTTAACGAGGCGACGCGGAAGTTGATGAGCTCAAGCTGAGCCTGCGACGCAGTGGTGCGTACGAGCGCGTCGAGCCGGACCTGGATGGCGTCAATCTGGTCGACGGCCACATCGGCAAGGTATCCCGCTGCTCCCTTCTCGTCGAGCAGGTCCTCGACCCAGATCCGCAGCTCGTCGAACGGCTCGCCGACCGCGGCATCGGGCCCGACCGTGAGGCGAAGGAGCTCGCGGACAAAGTTCAGCAGAGCCTGCAAGGCCTCATGCAGAATATACGTTGCGACCTCGGGCAAAGAGCGGTTGGGGAAGCGGCCGCGCTGCTGGACGGCGTGGAGGGCGAGCACGGCGGAGAGCAGGTGCGAGATGTTGAGCGTGTCTGCGATCGTGTTGGTCGTGGCGAGCAGCTCGTCCTTGACCTGGACCTGGACGCCGTCGGGGCTGCTGACGGGCGACTTGGCGATAAACTCCTTGTCCTCGTCGTTGGGGGCCGGGAGCGCACTCAGCGACAGTATCCACGGTCGTGCCTCCTCGAGCTTCTGGTACAGCCGGCGCACGAGCGACGTGGACGGCTGCGTCGCGACGAGCGACAGCAGCTGCTGCAGCTCGGTGAAGATGGACGGGTCCCACTGCGCGAGCGGGAGCCGCGACATGGTGCAGGGGGTTGGACGGAAGGGGGGGGGCGGGTTGGAGAGGTTGTTGCTCGAGAGATTTGTTGGTGCGGCTCGAAGTTAATGGTGGTGGTTGTTCTTGAAAGTGAGGGCATTGCGCGTGGGTGCCACGTGGGTAAATATCTTCTGGCAATTGTTTTTGGTTTTATCCGATCGACCATGCGGGAATGCTCCCGCCCCCACCTCGGAGCCTGTAAACAAGACGCGGTGAGTTCGTCACCAACTCGCCTCACTACCCACATCGCAGACATTGACCTCCATCCAATCCACATACCATCCTAACTCAGCATGTCGTCCAAGACCACAGGCGGAAAGGGAGGCAAGGCAAAGACCTCGTCCGAGACTAAGGTCCTCACGACGCGCTCCTCCAAGGCCGGCCTCCAGGTGAGCGCTCACACCTTCCTCCTCGGCCCATCGCACTCGCTAACTTCCATCCAGTTCCCCGTAGGCCGTATCCACAGGTGAATTGCCACGCGCATTCGCCTACTGGGATCATCTGACGCGTACAAACAGGTTCCTGCGTAACAAGAACGCCAACAACGTGCGCGTCGGTGCCAAGGCCGCCGTCTACGTCGCCGCCATCATGGAGTACCTGACCGCTGAGGTGCTTGAGCTTGCCGGTGCGTCGGGCTATTCGATCTCAGAGTCACGAGCCAACGCTAACATCTCAGGAAACGCCGCCAAGGACCTCCGCGTCAAGCGTATCACTCCCCGACACTTGCAGCTGGCTATTCGTGGCGACGAGGAGCTCGACCTCCTCATCCGCGCCACTATCGCTGGCGGTGGTGTCCTCCCCCACATCCACAAGGTACGATGATGCGCTAAGGCTCCTGCTGACCCCCAGAACCTCATCACCAAGCCTGGCGCTGTCAAGGGTCCTTCCCAGAAGAAGTAGATGTAGTGGTTGTTTCGAATCTCCCTGTTACCCAGAATCGGTTCTGCTTCCCCGGCCCTCTGGCCGCGTTTATTCGCTTCGTGTACGGACATGGCTCTTCGCTTTGATCTCTTCCTTTATGCAGTTAATCTCGGTATATGCGTACATTTGACAGGTTTATTCGGACTCGTCGACGCGGCGTGCGAGGGTGTCTAGCCTGTCCCAAGGTGACTCGCCGTTCCAGAGCTCGTGTCCTGGCGACGGGGTCGTGAGGACGGGCAGGCCTCGCTGTTCGATAGCGAAGGAAGCAGCCGTTGCGGCATAGATTGACGCTGTGGAGTTAGTGGCGTGGACACAGGCCGGGGAGGTCGCCGGCCGGCGGCGGACCCAGCTCCGACAGCGGCAGGCGTCGTGCCCAACCTCCCTCCTCCCTCCTGTACTCACCAGCCCTGTAATCACCGTCCGAGAGAACCAGTCCAGCCAGCAGGCCACCCATGAACGAGTTGCCGCCGCCCGTGGGGTCGACAACCCGGCTCCCGTCCTGGAAGTACGCCGGTACCCAGCCAGACCAATCCCGCGAGAGGGTGAACGCGCCGTCAGCCCCGGCGCGGACCACGATGGCAGGCACGCGGCCGCCCATGGCCGCCAGATGTCCGTGGAACAGCCGTGCGCAGGTCTCGACGTCGGCGTCTTCGTCCAGGATGGTCTGCAGCTCGAGGTGGTTCGGGCTGGCGTCAGCGCCGCCACACCCGGCACTTACCTGAAGACTGCGAAGCGGCGCGCCAGCGTCACGTACTGCGCCAGCGCGTCTGCGTCCGGTTTCTGGTCATCAGCGACGCCCAGGTGGTGACTGCAAAGCATACCCGTATCAGCGGCTCCCATGCCAGCTCGCCGTTCCACCCCTGCGACCGCCACTTCTCCGCGTCGTCCAGCACCGCGCCAGCACGGCTGATGTCGCACACGACGTGGATCCACTCCGGGCGTGGGGTCGAGATAGGGTTGATGGGGGAGAGAAAGTCGGACGGCCAGAGCTGGGGCTGGCGAGAGAGGTACTGGAACGTCTGGTGGCCGGAGCTGTGGTGTGAGTGTGAGTGTCTTTGTTTGTCAGGGGCGGTAACTCCATCAGCTGCCTCCCTCTCCAGCCCAGAGGGGCAAGGTTTCCCCCTCCACCTCCACCCCTCCAGTACTGCAAGCCAGTGTAAGGATGAGAGCACTCTGCTGCACGAACTGGGACCCAGCCTCTCCTCGTGGACCGAGGAAGACACTGCTTCTACCACCTTCGCCTACCCCGTGGTGCGCCGAGCCCTCCGATTTCCTTTACTCGTTCACCCTGCTGGACTCACCCAACCTCATTCCCCGAGTACACATTCAACGCACGTGTCGTCTCCCCCTCAGCTGGGCGGAACCACACCATCCCCTCGCCGAACGACCGGAGTTTCGCCTCAAACTCTGTCGGAAAGTCAGGCGCCTGGTCAGCGATGAAGCCAACATGTGATGGGGGAAGGAACAAGCGAGCGGCCGTCGCGGCGTAGATGCCTCCTCCGCCGATCTGGGCCCGTCAGCTACACCTGGACAGCGGACACCGGCACGCACCGCCTCGTTACCGCCAGGGACGCGGTTCCCCTCAGCGTCTGTCACCTCGAACAGGTCGATGATGAACATGCCTACGGTGAGTGGAGCGCGGGCACGGGGCACGTACCTAGTGTCACGACGCGCCCGCGATTGGCGAGGAAGGCGGCGGACGGCGGGTCGAAGTGCGACCTTTGCACCGGGCTGCGCCGGCTCAGGCTCTTGACCACACGTTCGATCTCGGCGGCGCTGATCCCGCCATCGTCGTCGCCGGCGTCGTCGCCATCGTTGGACACGGGGGATGGAGGGGCCAGGACCGGCATCGCTGCGTGTATTGCGACAGAGGGATATTCCTGGGAGGCGGGAGGTGGACGGAATGGATGTTGTTGATGTATTGAGGGGCCCGCGTCTGCCTGCGCCGAGTATGCGGGGATGAACTGGAATGTAGGCCGCTAGGTCGCCCCCTTTAGGTCATCCGGTCCGCAGGTCCGCCGCCTTATCGCCCCCCACTGTAATCATAATAACCCTGCATCCACCATCTCGACTCATTGTTCCTCGCCTTGTTGCATCACACAAGGCGTCACACGCACAACGTGCAGCAAGCATTCTTGCGTCGGCCGCCATTATAGTCGTCGGAGAGAGCAGCAACGATACCTTGAAGAGAGCAACGACCACCGACGCACAGGTGACATTGTCCACCTTGATACTGTTCGCCACCCGACTTCGGACGGCGGCAGCAGCGGCATCATCACCCAACCTGGGCCCACCTCACGACAATCTCGCCCGCCACGACAGCCACGGCACCCACGCTCCCACACTTCCACATCGCACACTCCTCCATCCCCAACCACAACCACAACGATGCCGCTGACAACACGCTCCGACAAGGGCAAAGGCAAGGCTAAAGCAGTGCCCCCGGCGTCTGAGACGGCACCGCTCCTCCACCAGTCGGCGATCGACCGCCTGAGGGCCGAGTACGGCGCTGCAGAGTCGAGCGCGTCATCAACCGCCTCGGCAGAGTATACGGTCGACACACCGGCGACGGGTCACTCGCACCGGCGGTCTAAGCGCTTTGCGGTCGTCGCGTGCGTGTTGTCTCTCATCCTCGGCGTGGTGGTGTTCATGGCGCTGCTCGCGGCCAGCTTCATCCCACCAGCTGAATCCGAGTCGCTCGACCTCGCGCCGGCCCTGGTATACACATCCCCAGGGGTCAAGGTGCTCGACGTGTCTGGCTCAGGCGTCCGCGTGAATGTCACGTTCCGCGGTGGCGTCGATGTCGACTATGTGCTCGCCGAGACCAAGCGCGAGTGGCCCCGCTGGGTCCCTGGATGGTTCGGCCGAGTCCGAGAATCCGCTGCCCACGGCGTCATCGGCACCCTCCCTCGAAAGACAGTAACGGTCGCCATTCCAGAGATCCTCGTGTACCGCCGAGAAGGCGGTCTCGCGCTGCTGAACGTCTCATTCCCAGGCCCCATCGACGTGCCGCTCCTCGTTGGCAAGGTCCACGAGCCCGAGTATGCCGATATCTCCGTCGAGGCAATTGCCAACCCCGTTGCGCCGGCCGGCGACCTCTGGGAGTGGTCTCAGAAGGCGTGGGCAAAGGGACATGCCGATGTTCTCGTCTCTGCGAAGGAAGCGACGGCGAGCATCGAGGGCGCATGGTGGGCCAAGTTCCTCTCATTCTCTCAACTTGATGTGTCGGTTCCTCTTCGTCTCCCTGGTGAGTTTTCCTTGTCCCACCCCGCTAAACTCAGTCCCGCGCACCTTCGAGCTCCCCTTCTCTGCCCAAAGGGTAGTAGCCCGCGGCTGACTGTGCAGTTCCGGTCTTGCCCAACTTGCCGCCGCCTGGCAAGCCGCTTGATCTCGCCAAACTGGTCACGCTGGAATCGTATGGCCTGTACACCGACAACGGGCTCAAGATCAGCGCAAACATTAGCATTCCTAACCCTGGTGTCAGCACCGTACCATTCGGTCTTCCATTCGCGGTCGAGCTCGAGGGCACGCCAATCGCTGAGGTCCTGGCTGCCGCGACGCGCTGCACAAACACTTCGATTCATGTAAATATCGACGGCGACGTCACAGTCTCTACCGGCGACCCACTCTCCCACTTTCTCCAACGCTTCCTTCATGGCGAGGACAACCCGTTAACGGTGCGCGGACTGGACAAGGTTCCCCGCGACAACCCGTCAGCCGCCCCTCTCCCTCCTCAATGGGTATTGCACTCGCTCCCCTCGCTCTCACTGGATCTCATCTTCCCATCTCCAACCGACCGTCCAAACATTGTCCGCAAGGTGACGCTCGACAACATCAAGTTCTTCGAGATCGCCGGGACAATGCACGCGTCCGGCATTGTCGTGGCCACGATTCAACTCCCCAAGGGACTTGAGCAAGTTGCAGTCAACGTGACTGCCATCCGCCCCGATGTGCTCGTGTTCGATGGGCCAGTGGAAAGCGATGAGGCATCTGATCCGAACAACCCGCCGCCGAACGCCTTCGGCCGCATCCACCCCGACGAACACCTCAACGCGACAACTGGCCCCTCCGAGGACCCCGAGCTGCCAGACGCCTTGACTGTGCGGGCGCCGTTCGATGACCTTGCGCTCGACGTACTAGAAGGTCGCAACGGCGTCCTGCAGAGCTTTGTCGCCAAGATCCTGTTCAAGGGCAGTGCGCTGGCGGGGATCGATGGGGTGGCGGACGTGCGTGCTGCCGTTGTCGGGCTCAAGGGTGAGCTCGAGGCCGGGTCCCTGCCTGTCCGCGGCGAGTTCTCTGTCAAGCGCTAGTGTGTAGAGTATCGTGTAGAGTTTAGGTGCATTGTTGTTCGATTGACGCATTGTTTATCTACATGCAGTCATCAATAGTGATGACTTTGAGGGCTAATTACCATGGCCTGTAATTGAAGTTGATGCAGCTCATTAGGAATCCCACGTGAGGCTCTGACGGCGCCATCCGCCGTATTTTGTTGTCCTCCACCTTGCTCATTGTCGCTCACTGCCTCCTCGTCCTCCTTCTCCTTCTCCCACCCTCTCACCTCACACTCCTCCTCATCCCCTCTACCACCCAAAATGAATGCCTTTGGAGGCAGCGCACCGGGCGACCCCACGCCGGCGCCGACACCCCCGCCGCCGCCCACTACGAACCTCACCTTCCCCGTCCTCCCACAGAGCGACATTGACCAGGTGGCATCAGTGAGTTTCGAAGCCTGGGTGACGATCATGTGTGGTGTCACCCAGCCAAACTGAGCTTCGCCTCCCACTCACACCCCGCAGACGATCGTACACCTCTTCGACCCGGCCACCGCGTCCAACCCTCCGCTCGTCAAGAGCCTGCAACAGCAGCTGCAGGAGCTGCAGGCGCGCCCCGAGGCGTGGGGGCTCATTACGGGCCTGGCGCACAATGACGTTGGTAAACACTAATGCGAGCACCGGCTGACGACAGGACCCAAATGTTCGGTTCTTCTCGGCACACACGGCGCAGGCCAAGATCTCGAGGGACTGGTGCGTGGTGTCCATGGATCTACCGACTAACCCCGCCGCAGGGACTCGCTACCCCAGGAGCTGCAGCCGGCGTTGCTTCACCTTCTGCTCAACACGCTGTCCGACGCTATCTCGCCTACGAACCCGCAGACATGGCAGCCGGCCAACTCAGTGGTTGTGCGCAAATTGTTCGGCTGTGTGAGTTCACCCATTCCAAGACCTCGAGCTCACACCCAGCTTTCCTCCCTCATCCTCCGCCTCCCGTTCCACCTCTTCCCCAACCCCATTCAAACGGTCCTCGGGACCATCTCGTCCGCGCTGGCGCGCGCGACAACTCTGCCCCCGTCCGCGCCGGTGAGCGGGTACAACACCCCTCAGCACCCGTTCAGCAACGGCTTTGGGCTGGGCGACGAGACAAAGTTCCGCAGCCGGCTACGCCTGTGGGCGCTGGAGTGGTGCGGGATCTGTGTTGAGGAGATTTCGCGCGCAGGAATCAGCGAGCAGAAGAGGTGAGCTGTGAGGAGAGAGCCATTAGCTCATATCCCAGGAACGCCCTTCGACGACACCTCGACCTGGACGTGCCGGCGGTCATGGCGACGATCACCGAGTCGATGAACGGCGAAGCGGTCCAGTCGCCTGATGAGCGAATCAAGTCGGCGGAGGCCGCCTGCCGGTGTGCCACCAGCTGGATCAACTATGGCCTCGGCGCCGACGAGCTCTCGGCCCTGCTCCCCCACCTCTACGCTCTGCTTCCGCTGCCCGAGGCGTCGACCACCCTCGTCGAGGTGCTCTCCGAGTCAATCTTCAAGTATGGCAAGGGAACCAAGATCCTCACGGAGCCACTACTTGCCTGGGTCATCGGCCCGAACGGTCAAGGACTGATAGGCAGTGCCGATGACGAGCCGTCAGAAGCCGTCGAGGCGTTCACCAAGATGCTGTGTGCGCTGGTCGAGCACTCGTCAGCGTGGCTCGTTGAGCGTCTGCAGCAGGCTGACGTACAGGCCTTCTTGACGACAGTGCTCCGCATCACCGGATGGCAGGGTACTGGCGGAGTCGACGAGAATGTGTCTGAGCTCACGCTCCCGATCTACCCCTACATCCAGGAGGCGATCATGGACTCGGACGTCTTCTCCGAGCCGCACGAGACGAGCGAGTCTTGGGGTGTCGCCAAGTCGTTCTTCCGTGAACTCGTTGACGTCACTAGGCGCAAGGTCCGCTGGCCTGGCGCCGGAGAGGACTCGTCCCTCGGTGGACTGGACCGCGACGACCGTGAGGCGTTCGACAACTGGCGCCGCGACGCCGGCGAGGTTATCGTCGGCGCGTACTACATCCTCAGAGACGAAATGCTCGACTCCCTCACTCGTATCGCAGTGGAGCAGGTCTCCAACCCCGCGACGCCGTGGCAGGACATTGAGGCGACACTGCATTGCATTCGCTACAGCGGTGAGGGCGTTCCGCTTGCCGAGCGGGTGTCATTACCCGTGCTCTTTTCAGACCAGGTCCTGGGCCAGTTGCAGCAGCGCCCAACCGCTGGCTTGGGGGAAGAGAGGCTGCGTCTCACAGTGGTGTGCATGATTCGTAAGTCAGCTACCCCCTCCCCGTGGACAATAGCTGACATCCCAGGTGCCTACGAAGAATGGTTCAAGTTCCACCCGGAGCACCTTCTTCCAGTGCTCAACTATCTCGTTCCATCGCTTACGTCGTCTCACTTGGTTGCACCGTCCGCGGCCGACTCTCTCAAGGCGCTTTGTGACATCTGCCGAACCAAGCTGGTCGACCATATCGGCGCGTTCTCAGAGCTCCACGGCAAGATTGCCGACCTTGGGCCAGAGGAGCAGACCAAGGTCATCGAGGGTATCACGTCTGTGATTCAGGCTCTGGCCCCAAGCGATGCCATCGCGCCTGTGCAGGGCATCCTTGGTCCCATTGTTGAGCGCCTGGGCCAGGCTGTGGCTGCTGGCCAATCCAACCCCGTCGACGCCGCGCCTCTTCTCGTCCAGGCCATGAACTCGCTGACGGCGTGTTTCAAGGGCCTCTCGCCATCCGACGACGACATGTTTGACTCGCTGGAAGGCGACGATGAGGTCAAGGCTGCGGCGATCAAGGTTGCGCGTACCGACCCGGGTATGGTGGCCTTGAGAGAGCAGGCCGAGACTGCCATCTCGGGCGTTGTGACGGTGTGGAACGGCGACGGCGAGGTCGCCGACGCAATTTCGAGCCTGTTGAAGCAGGCGACACTGTCGTCGACCGAGACATTGATCTCGCTTTCGCCCCTGCCACTGCTATCGCTCGTCTGCGCCGCCTGCGAGCAACAGCCGTCCGCCCTGTGGATGTCCCTCGCCTCAACGCTTACCCTCCGCATCGGCACCGCAACATCTCCTCTGCAGCTGAAGAAGGACAGGTCGGAGTCCGAGGAAGCAGCGAAGCTTGGGGAGGACTCGGAGCGCTGGACCGTTGTGGCCGACGCCGGTACCCGCCTCGTCGCTATCGCGGGCAACATGCTGGGTGTGCCCGGCGGCATGAGAGACAATCCGGATGTTGTCGAGGCGTGGTTCAAGTTTTGCTCTGCCGTATGTGCTTACACCGTAGCTTGCGCTAACGCCACCAGATTTCATCAAGATATCCGGGCGTGCTGCTCCGCCTGTCGACTCAAGTCATCGAGGCCTATATGTCGCTCGGTATCATGGGCCTCGGTACACAGGAGCGATTCTCGCTCAAGACTGCCGCTGAGTTCTTTGTGAGCTGGGTTTTGTCTTCGCCTCATTCAACCCACTGACCGCACTCAGATTGCGCTGTTCGCCAACACGCGCTACCCCTCTCCGCTCGAGAGCTCGGTCGAGCCTCTCATCTCTCACTTTGGCCCGCAGATCCTGCGTGCTTTGCTTCTGTCGGCAGGCTCGGAGGGCCCGCGCTCCGTGATCCCCAACCTGGCCGAGTTGCTCGCGTCGCTTGTGACGCGTGTGCCAGGACCCGACATGTCCAACTGGCTTGACGGGGTCTTGTCCGAGGTGAGTTAACTACTCCGGAAGCATCAGCTCACACCGCAGGACGGATTCCCGGACCCCCGCGCGACGACCGAGTCCAAGGCGCGGCTCAAGGGCACGATTCTGCGCTCGCGCACGTCTAAGAAGATGGCGGCGGCGCTGCACGAGTTTGCGCTCGTGGCCCGCGGACTCGCCAACACGACGTACGGCAATGCCACGGCCGTCGACCGCAGCTAGACAGACTTGCTCCATAGATACTATAACACCTGTACCACCGTCACTTGCATGCATGGCCACCAGCACCTAAATGAATGAGCTTTCCCGCAATGCGCGCGCGAGGAGCATGGTCATCCGCCGGCTCTTCTCTACGCCGACCCAGCCCTCGGCGCCGCCCAGCGCCGGGTCGGCACTGCTGCCGTCCTTGGCCCACGTGAAGAACTTGGTCTCGCCCACGACGCCCTCGGGGACGCAGCCGAGCAGGAACTCGCGCAGCACGGCCTCTGCGCCGCCGGCCTCGTCGGCGCGCGCGCCCTCCCACTCGCCCTCGAGGAGGATGGTCTGCGCCGACGCGTTCGGGAGGATGTGCACGCTCAGACTGAGCGCGGGCTGCGGGTGCGCTGTCGGCGGGAACGCGAGCGTCGTGAGCACGAGCGGTGTGCCCGTCAGCGGGGTTGGCGTTGCCGCCTGTGCTGTTGTGCTCGCCGCCGCGCGTGCAGACTTGCTCAGGCCCAGCACGAACGGCGATAGCAGGTTGTGCAGCGTCGGCATGACGAGCGTCGCGGGCCGCACCGCGAGGATCTGGTACCGCTGTGCTGGGCGCTTCTCGTCTGCTTTCGGCTTGGGCTTCTCCGCCTCGGGGTTGGGCGGCGCGTCGACGTCCATCGGGGCGGATTCCGAGCCGGGCCCGTCGACGGCCTTGGGCTCGAGGATCTCGAAGCCGTCGTCGTTGAGCCCGTTCTTCTTTTCTTCATCCTTCTTCTCGTCTGCCTTCTCCTTCTCCTCGTCCTTTTTCTCCGCCGGCTTGTCCTTGCCGTCCGCCTTCTCGGCAGCAGGCGCTGGAGGCGCCGCCGGCACGGCGTCCCGGTCCTCGAGGAAGAGATACGTCACGTCGTCCCGCGCCCCCGTGGGCACGGGCACGTCGCGCACCGGCGGGATGCTCTGCGAGTAAGTGACTGTCGTGAGGATGCGGGTGGCTGCCGCCGGCGTCGGGACGGTCATCTCGCCCAGGGCGGGGATCTTGTCTGCTGCTGGGAAGGACGCGCGGAAGGTTCTGAACTGGATCGTGCTGCGGAGGGGGTGGGTGATCTGGGGAAGGGTTAGCGCCGAGCGGAGTGAGGCATGGGGTGGGTATTGGAGCTGGGTAAAGAGAGAAGGAGGTGAAGGAGGCGAGGCGAGGGGGGGAGGGAGGAGGGAGGGGGGACAGCGAAGCCAAGCCCTCGACACCCACATTGTAGTGCTCCAACACTCGGCTGAGCAGCAGATCCGATATGCTCGACCCGCGCGGCTGCGCCGCCGGCGTCCACTGCATGAGGCTGGGGTCAGCAGCGCGTCGTGGCTGGGTGCGTACATTGCGTAGCCCATGAGTGATGGAGTGGTGGGTGGTTGTGATGGTTGGTGGTTGTGCCGACGTCGAGCAGATTAGATTTCGCCGGGACCGGGCAAGGAACAATGAAAACAAACATCCTCCACTTGATCATCGTTCACTCCGCGTTGTTTGCCTTCCATTCTCGCAACCTCGCAACGCGTCAACGCCGGCGCCAGCACGACACGAGGGCCGCATCGCCGATCCCCAGAGCCCCCGACACCCCGCTGCTGCGCTCGCAGCTCCGCTCGCCCCCGCGCCATGAAGCTCACGATCAAGGCCTACCGCCCCGTCGCCGTCTGGAAGTGGGACACGTCCTCGGAGCCGCACAAGCTGTACCACTTCGCCGAGCGGGGGTACGACCAGGACGACGACGACGACGACGATGACGACGACGTGTGCGGTATCTGCCGGCTGGCATTTGAGAGCACTTGTCCAGAATGCAAGGTGCCCGGCGATGACTGTCCGCTGAGTGAGTCGAGCGAGCGAGCGAGCGCGAGTGAGCGGGCTCGCGGGGCGTGTGTGGGTCGGAGAGCTGCTCCTCCGTCTGAGCTGTTCGCGCCGTCGCGAGCGACGACCGCTAGCCAGAGCCCGCACCGCGCTCCTCACTACCGCTGCCCGCTAGCACGACCCCACTGACAACAACCAGTCTGGGGCGAATGCACCCACGTCTTCCACATGCACTGCCTCCTCAAGTGGATCGACACCGAGTCGAGCAAGCAGCAGTGTCCGCTGGACCGGCGGCCGTGGGGTGAGTCGTAGCGGGGCGACGGAGGCAGGCGGCGGGGCCGTCCGCCGGCGCCGGCGCCGAGCGCGCGCGCTCCTGATGCTCACACACAATGCCCAGTCACGGCCGACAGAAAACCCGACCAGCTGCCCACTACCGTCTCGGGCGCGCCTATGGCGTCCGTCGCGCCGGGCCCGATGCCGCCCCGTGAGGACAGCGACGAAGAGGGCGAGGACGTCGCTGAGATTGTTCAAGTGGTTGAGGGCGCCGAGGGCGCCGAGGAGGACGTCGAGATTGACTAGGCGGCGGCGGCGGCGGCGGCGTGCCGGCGCTGGCGGCGCTGCACACACTCTGCTTCCCTGTCGCACTGTACCAATTCCTCATGTATGCATGTACCCGTTTCGTTATGGCCGCTGTTGCCCGCCCGCCCGTTGCTGTTGCGGTGCAGTGCTCGGCGTCGAGCTGCGCGCGTTGGGCTGCGCGTCGTCGTCGCTCGCTGACTTTGCGGCGCACAGCCCCGGGCCACCTCCACTTTGGTCGCCCTGAACTCGGCGCAGTGCATCCAGCTCGTCGTCTTCACTTTTGCCTCGTCTTGTCCATCACTCTCCCATCACACCCGCCGCACCATGCCCCCCAAGAAGAACAAGAAGGGCAAGGCTGCTGCTGCCGCAGGCGGCACGAGCACGCCGCCCGAGTCGGTCCCGTTGATCATCACGACGAACGCGACGCCGCCGCCCGCCTCGCCGCCGCAGCTGCCCGACGACCCGCTGTCCGAGCCGCGGTCGAGCAACGACGTCGGCCTGGAGACGATGCACGAGGAGGTGCGAGTGCGTGCTGGCCGCGGACTGTGCTGACCCAATAGCCGACAATCCACACGCTCGCGCAGCGCGGCGACGTTGCGGGCCTAGACGCGCTCCTAGCCGCCGACGCGGCGCTGGACGTCTCGGCGCGCGACGAGCAGGACGTCACCCCGCTCCACTGGGCGGCGATCAACGCGCACATCGCCGCGTGCCGCTGGCTCATCGACCACGGCGCCGACGTCGACGCTATCGGCGGCGAGCTGCGCGCGACGCCCCTCCAGTGGGCAGCGCGTAACGGACACCTCTATGTCGTGCACCTACTTATGTCGCGCGGCGCCGACCCGAATATCCACGACGCGCAGGGGTTCAACACGCTGCATCTTGTCACGCACAGCAGTGCGGTCATGCCGCTGCTTTACATCGTGAGTGGGGCGAGGAGACGGTGGCTTGCGATCTGAGGCTTGGGCTTGGGCCTGATCAGCGGCCTATTGTTCGAGCCGCAAGCTGCACATCTCGCGCCCATATGCCCACTTGCTGACGCCGCAGCTCCAACAACCCGTCGCGGTGGACGAGAAGGACAGTGACGGACACACGGCACTCATGTGGGCCGCGTACCAGGGTACGTTTGCGCGCTCGGCTCCGCTGACGCATTAGGTGACGGCCTGTCAGTCGAGCTGCTCCTCAAGCACGGCGCCTCGGTCCAGACGCGCGACCACGCCGGACTGTCACCGCTTCACTGGGCTGTAGTGAAGGGCTCACTCCCGTGTATCAAGCACCTTATCGAGGCTGGCGCCGACCTCGAGGCAAAAGAGGAGCAGGGCAAGACGCCACGCGACATGGCAGTGGAGCTCAAGTCGACGGCACCGCTGGAACGGGCGCTCGAGGAGGCCGTGCGCACACCGGATGGCCGGCCGATCCAGGCGCGGTTTGGCGAGCGCAACACCGCCGTGCTGGTATTTGTGCTGCCGACGTTTGTGCTCCTCGCCGTGTTCCTCACGCTCGAGTACTTTGACTGGTACATCGGTGTGCCGCTGGCGGTCGCCGAGTTCATGGCCATGCAGTTGGTGAGTGGGTGGGGCGGGCGTGGTGCTGCCAGCTGCTGGGCCCCGCGCCGACGCATCCCGCTGACAACCTCAGATCACGGTCCGACTCCTCAAGCACAAACCCGCCCACGACCGCATCACAGCATCTCCTTACTTTGCCGGCATCATCACTGGCTCGCTCATCTGGGTGTTCTACACCTGGGCAACGCGCCTCGTGCGGGGCGCACCGGGGCACCTCTTCTCGCAGGTCGCCTTCTTCTTCTCGTTCGTCGGCTGTGCCGGGTCCTTCTACAAGGCCATCACCACCGACCCGGGCTACGTGCCCAAGCCGGAGAACGACAGCGAGACGAAGGAGGCGATTGAGCTGCTGACTGACGAGGGACGGCTGAATGGGACTAACTTCTGCATCTTCTGCATGGTGAGGGGTGGAGCAACTGGCATCACTAACGAGCTCAGGTACGCAAACCACTTCGGTCCAAGCACTGCCGGTCCTGCGACCGTTGCGTTGGTCGATTCGACCACCACTGTCCGTGGATCTGGAATTGCGGTGCGTCGGGAGACCTTGGTCTATGGCCAACGCTGACAACCGCAGTTGGCTACAAGAACCACCGCTTCTTCCTCCTCTTTGTGTTGAATCTCATCTCGGGTGTTATCTTCTTTAACCGCTTGACCGTCTCCTGTGAGCTGAACTTCCACTTGATGGACGCTCTTAGCTGACTCGCCAGACATCCAAGAGAGCGCACCGGCATACGAGCCCCCCGCGATCCCCGGCTTCACTATCTGCGACATCTCCGAGACATTGTGCAGAGGGACCTCGTACGATGCGTTTGCGGTTGCTGTCGCTTTCTGGGCTACGCTCCAGCTCACATGGACGTCGATTCTCGCCATCTCTCAGTTGTGGCAGGTCACGCGGCAGATGACCACGTTCGAGGTGTCGAACCTCGGACGATTTGGGTACATGGGCGGAAAGGGCGGCACTTCGCTGCGCGACCAGTCCGGGGCGCTGCGCGCCGCCGGTGTCCAGTTCCGCCCGATGGCCGAGCCGGACGCCGAGGGCGCCTCGACACCAGCAGGCCACGTCCACGGCCCGCAGTGCAAGCACGGCCACGGCCACGGCCACGGGCACAACCACCGCTGCGGTGTTCTGGGCCGCTTCTGCTCTGGTCTGGGCAAGGTCATCACCGGGCCGCTGTTCCAGCTCCTCGGTCTCGACTTCTTCACCAAGGGCAAGGGCGCAAGTGGCCTCGCCAAGGCGGGCAAGGAGCAGAACCCGTTCGACTTGGGCTTGGTTCGGGTGGGTAGAACGAGAGGCAGGTGACCCATGCTGACGTTGCAGAACTGTATGGATTTCTGGTCGGGCGGAAGCGGTGTCGACTATGTACAGCTGTATGACGTGCCTCCGGAGGGTGAGTTGACAAATGTCTGTGACAACAACTGACGCCCCAGGATGGGCTGCGTACCGCCGCAAACTTGCTGCTGGCGGCGTCAAGAAGCCCAACGGCTACGTGGCTGTCGCGCGCGAGGAGGTGTAGGTGAGGGTGTAGACGGAGGTGAACGATGCTACGATATGATACATTGGCGCATGCAATAGAGTTGGATACAGTGGGTGGGTGGGCAGGGTGGGTCGGCCGTGTCTAGTGGGTCGACCTTGTCTCGTCGTGGCCGTCGCTGTTGTCATCGTCCTGGCCATCCTGGCCCTCGTCATCGTCGTCGCCGCCGTCACCGTCGTTGGCATCACCGTTCGCCTCGCCCTCCTCAATGCCCGCCCTCGCCCCGAGCGGGAGGTACCCCGCGTCCTTGAGCTCGGCGCGCACCATCTCCTCAACAAGAACGCCTACCATCAGCCCCGCCCAGCCAAGCCACACACTCACCCAAAGCCAACAGCGCATTGCCCTCGAGGCACGCGCGCATCTCGCGGCGCTTATACAGCCGCTTGGTCGCGTTCTTGCGCGGGGGCGGCACGGCGCGCGCGACGACCCCCTCGGCGATCAACGCCCGCTTCTTGCGCGAGAGGTACGTGTATCGCCGGGATTTCGACGGCAGGGGGTGCAGCAGCGCGTGGGACGCGTACAGTGCCGCCGTGTGCCCGTGCAGCGCGTGCAGCAGGTCCTGGGGCGTCAGCGGTGCCGGGTGTCAAGGGGAAACGTACGTCCGAGGGCAGGAGGGAGGTGTCGACCCCGCTGTTGAGGTCTGCGAGGCGCGCCCACCCGGCCTGGAAGTGCCGCCGGCGGGTCTCCCACCCGTCTAGTGCGCGCTGCGTGGCGGCGTTGTGCGGCGTTGAGTCGCCGCCTGCGCTGGGTTGCTCATCGTCGCCGGCGGCGGAGGGACCAGCGGTGGGCTCCGCAGCGCGCCCCTCCCACTGCCAGCCGGGCGCGGCGTCGGCGGCATCGGGCACCACCTCGGCGCGGAGCCGCGTGCGCCGCGGCGGCGGCGCGTAGACCTTCCCCTGGGGCTCAGTGTATGCGCTGCCTATCTTGCGTTTGCGGGGCGGCATTGTGTTGTGGATGGTGCTGAGATGACGCGGTGGAGGAGATTTTGTGCACCGAGTCGCCAGGCACGGATCCCAACAAAAGTTGAGCTCGGCGGCTGGCCTCCACCGCAAACGAGAACAGAACAGAAACAGCACAGTCTCGTCCTCGACATTGTCCTCTCACTTTATCCCTACACCATGTCGGCCCCCGTCCCCGACCTGCCCCCCGAAGCGCTCGAGCTCGCCCAGGCGCTGCTGCACGCCTCGGCCACCGAGCCCGCGTTCACCATCGCTGCCCTGCTCGAGCGGCACGCGCCGACGTGGTACCAGGACGAGGACCTCGGCTTCTCGTGCCTGCACTACGCGGCGGAGCGGCGCGAGCCGGCGATCGTGCGCCAGCTGCTGCGCGCCGGCGCGGTGTGGAACGCCGTCGACCACTGGGGCCGGACGGCGGGCGAGGTGGCCCTCAGCCTGGGCGACAAAGCGAGCTGGGAGGCGATCCGCAACGAGGGCGTGCGCAGCGAGATGCTGCACCACGCGCTCAAGGGCGACGCGGGTGCCGGCGTGGTTACACTGCGCGCGGAGGACGCGACCTCGGCCGGCGACAACCTCGCGTTTTTGGCTAGCAAGCTGACGTGGGAGACGGGCGCGGACGGCCGTGAGCGCGTGCTCGACGCCGACGGCAACGGCGTCATGATGGGCTGGGAGGAGCCGCTGAGTACGTGTGAGGGGTTGCTCCGCTGACTCGACCCCAGTGCGCGAGCATGTCCGCCTCATGACGGACGGGCACCCCAAGGCGAACGGCGCGGACGGCGGCATGTCGATTCTCAACGTCGGCTACGGTCTCGGCATTGTGAGTTACGGCGCGAGGCTTGAGCCCGGTGCGCACGCACCTCGCTGACGCATGTGCTTCAGGTCGACCGGCTGTTCCAGGCCACCTCGCCCGCATCGCACACCATCATCGAGGCGCACCCCCAGGTGCTGCAGCACATCCGCGACACGGGCGTCGACAAGCTCCCCGGCGTGCGCATCCTCGAGGGCCGGTGGCAGGACTGGGTCGTGGGCGACAAGCTGGGCGAGCTGATCGCCGGTACGGACGGCGCGATGGGCTTTGACGCCATCTTTGTGGACACCTTTGCGGAGGGATACGAGGGTGAGTCGGCCGTGGGCCATCAACGCACACCTCCTCACACCCCCAGACCTCAAGGCCTTCTTCGAGGTCCTCCCCGACATCCTCGAGGCCGAGTCTGGCGTCTTCTCCTTCTGGAACGGCCTGGGTGCGACCAACCCGACCATCTACGCCGTCTCGTCGTCGCTCGCCGAGCTGCACCTCGACGACGTTGGCCTCGACACGGTGTGGCACGACGTCGCGATCCCCGAGTCGCTCGCGAGCGAGGTGTGGAAGGGCGTCAGGAGACGATACTGGGAGCTGCCGGGATACAAGCTGCCTGTTAGCAAGATGCGGCTGATGTAGGGGTTGCAGGGTAATGCGAATGTGTATTCAGAGGCGGCAGCGGGGAAGCACTGAAACAGTCGATGACGGTTGACAGCCTGGAGGAGACAGAGCACGGAGCACATCAGTGAGCTTCGTGAGGTTGTGGCATTGGCGGGTGCGTGGTGCAGGACGACAACTTGGAAATACATGGGCTACTGGTGGGTGCCGCTGCGATTCGTGCCATGCTCACAGCGTAGGGGCGAGTGCGTGCAAGTGTGTGAATGTGGGGGGGTGTTGTGTGTGAGGGCGCGGTGGTTGGCGGGTGGTGTGCACGTCAAACGCTTCATTCTCGCACCTTGCGCCCACACAACAGTACATAACTTTCCTCCTCGTCTTTCATTCATCCTCTAATCCTATCATCTCCTCTACTCTCCTCTTCTCTTCTCTCTCTCTTCCCTCCTCTCCTTTCTCGCCATCATCCCTCACCTCCTCTCTCTTCCTTTCGCCTCCTCTCAGTGTCGCGCAACATTACCGGGCACGACAGACAACACGCACTCGCCACCACCCACCCTCGCCAACCGACACCTACCCCCATGGCCGACAGTGACCCGGACGATGACGCCAAGCGCATGACAGAGGTGATGGCCAAAGTCAACCTCTTGTCCCTCCGATTTGAACCTCCGTTCACCACCGAAGCCTTCACTGAGCACATGCGTATCTTTGAGGAGAATATAGGAAAGATTTGGCATCTCTTGGGTGCGACACCAAGGAAACGTCTCTCCGTGCGTTTTCAACTACTCCTCGAGTCGCTCCCCACGCACATCCGGGAAGAGCTTAATAAGCGCGTACCAAAGAAGGCACGAGGCTCTCCCGGACCCAACATAACCAGGTCGTATGCTCTGCAAGTAGTCGAAAAAGCTGAGCGACTGCCACCGGTTGAGCCGGTGACATGGGGTCCCCTGAAATGCCATGGCATCC
Organism: Vanrija sp. TS_01; assembly: GCA_026725045.1. Classification (NCBI taxonomy): domain Eukaryota; kingdom Fungi; phylum Basidiomycota; class Tremellomycetes; order Trichosporonales; family Trichosporonaceae; genus Vanrija; species Vanrija sp. TS_01. The sequence goes on from JAPKIE010000006.1 coordinate 1,095,593, forward strand.
TGGAATCGCTTCGGCCAGGGGAGGTCATTCCTTGGAAGGGTCGTGACTCCGAAAGCAAGTCGACTGTGAGGTCAACAATGCCGACCTCTGACGACAGTCCGAACGACACTGAAGATGGCCAAGGAGAGACCCCTACAGCCTGCGAACCAGAGCTCGGTGTTGGGAGCCAGCGATGCCGTCGCCAACGTTCTCAACGCCGGCATGCCCATCATTTTGCAGCTGTACCACTTCCCCGGCCAGAAGGAACGACCCACTTGCTCGTACTGTGCCGACATCAAGCACGCGCACGACATTGACGACTGCCCCAACAAGGCGGCGGGTATCCTGCCGTCCGACCGCCTCGCCATGGCGGTGTATAACAATCCACTGGGGACGATACCCGCCGAGCTCGATTTGGGGATGTTCATTCAGACCCCTGCGGCTGATCGCTTCGGCTACATCTCGATGGCGACCATCTTTCTTGCGCCGTACACAACCATGGACGGCCAGGTTCACGTCGTACGAGACTACTCGCTGCTCATAAACCCTAAACCCATATATGCCGCCCCTCTCAATCGCATTGGATCGACCGAAGTGGTCCGCAGCAGCGTCAAGGGGTCGATTTTCCTCCAAACTGGTGGCTACTGGTCTGCCAACCTCAGCGGTGGCGCCGGAATTGCCATCCACGACGTTTACTATGTCCCCGACGCGGAGTGTAACATTCTTTCGATCCACGCGCTGGGGGACAAGTGGAAAGTGTTCGACAACCAGCGCCTCCTTCAAGGCCCGGATTGCAAAACACTCCTAGCAAGGTTCCCGAACGGCCTTCTGGCGGCCCAGATTCCAGTTATCCTCGGCCCTAATGATGAGCTACTGCCCCCTCCACAGTGGAATACCCAATCACCATTCTCTGTGGGATACGAACGCGCTTCCGTGGGCAAGGGAAAGAATACTCAAGCGTGGAAGGATCGCACGCCTTACCTCGACAACCGGTATGACGCGCCGGCCTCACGATTGCCGAATGCACAGGAACTGAAGGAGGATGCGCCTCTCGTGGGCCGCCACATGGACCTCGACATAGACGACAACGGTCCCCCCTCGACGCCCTCTCCACAATCAGCTTCGCCCAAATCCATGAACTCTGGTTCCGGGGACAAGAAAAGGGACGGTGATGACCCGGGGCCGGCGCTCATTCTCCACACAGCGACAGGACCGATGTACGCCTTCAACCGGCCGAGCTGCACTGCGTCCTTTGTCCTCGACACCTCAGCCACGCACCATGTGGTCATGACGAACGAAGTCACCTCATCATGCGGAAGTGAGGCCCACATAGCGACCTTCAGTTGCTGGAAACTCAAGATACCCCCCACCCCGCTGTATTGGTCCTCGACTGTTGTCCTCACAGAGCCGCTCAAGCCGAACCACAAAACCGACGTCATAGGCGTCGAGATCCCCGACGTGTACTTTGCTGACCATCGAATCGATAGGTGGATGAACATCCTCTCCATTCCTCTGCTCAAGAAACAAGGTTGGGTGGTTGACCGTCCAGCGAATGAGCTCCGTCACCCGGGGTCAGGGGTGGTCCTCAACATTGAGGTCTGGGACGGGATGGACTGTGTTATGGCGAGTGCGTGGCAGTTGGAGTAGGGGTGTTGAAGTCCCCTTCGATCACTTGAACGCATACTTGGTGTAAACTGTGCATGGAAAACGTCACCTGGTGCATGGGCTGGGCGCAATGTGAAGACTGATGCACGGGTCATCGCGGGCGTCGACGATGCACAGTGAGACTACTTCCATGGCGGCCTGGGCCTGGTCACACGCCCCCGTTCGTCTATCCCGCTCCACACTTTGTGATTTAACTCTCACTCGACCCAGCCGCCAAAACCTTGGCATTGTCACACCTTCCTCTCGACTGTCGTTCCTCCAGCTTTGCAACTGGAGATCCATTCGGCACTAGAACCGACACGTTCCTCCTCTCATCCCAACGGTCCCCACTTCCTAACGAGCTGCGAGCCACCACTTCCATCCGACCACGCCGCAAGAGGGCCCGTTCTTTCGTCCTAAGCAAGCAACATTGGCTCAGCCCTGCCACCATCAAGCCGTCAACTGGCGAACAAGAGAACGAGGAGGATCCGGTTACCGAAGTTGTCAAATATTTCTCTCAGGCGCCGCGAGACAAAGAAGACCAGGACCAAAACGCTGCGCCTGTCAGCGAAGTACCATCGTGACGTTCTGGCGTGGCATTTAGGATCGAGCGGCTCAAGGGCGGGGAGCAGATCATCCATGCCGATGTTTGGTCCCCGGGGGGGGGGGGGGGGGGGGGCCGGGGGGGGGGGGGGGGGCGTAAAGGGTTTTGTTTGTTTTGTGCGTCAAAATCAAACCCGAAACCCTGCCACGGGGGGGGTAAAGGTTGGGGT